>JAPDVR010000022.1:37507542-37522542 GCA_026230005.1 Gila orcuttii | reverse complement strand
GCATACCAGCGGGATTGCTACGAGGACGTCGGCACCTTCAGCCGCCTTCAAGCACCTCCTACTGAGCCATCCGGCGCGCCATATACGCAAGTATTTTACATCTGTCCGCCCCGCGACATTTGTGAAAGAGCAAATTTCCATTAAGGCGTTGTTTCAAATGCCTTCCTGCGCGTCGTGCAGAGACCTTCTCCCGGACGGGGATCGTCACATCATCTGCGCTCGCTGCCTGGGCCGTGACCACGCAGAAGCTGCATTGACCAAGGGCGGATGCCCGGAATGTGATGACCTGGGTCTCTCCGCACTACGGGCTCGCCTCGCCGCTTTCGCCGTGAGCGAGCCCATCGCCACCCCTCTGTTTGAGCCGCGCACTAAGAAGCGCCGCTCACAGAGGCTTCCTGAACCTGAGCTCAGTGACGTCACGCCGAGCCAGTCTCCGCGTGCTTCACCGCCGCTCTTGCCTTCCCCACCGCCGGTTCAGTTCACCCAGCCGGACCCACACCCCTCTGGCAGAGCGGTGGGCCTTGTGACTTTCGGCGCGTCCGAGGACGACGGGGGAATGGACGACAGCTTGTCCATCGACGCTGCATCGGACGACTGGCCGGGCTCCACTCTCGACCCCGCCCCGTCGACGCTAGCTAGCACGAGCGGGGGCTCCACTATGGATACTGAGATTATCCGTGTCCTCTCTAAGGCCGTGGAAGAACTCGGGCTCGATTGGTCTTCTCCCGAAGAGCCAACCCGGAGCCGACTGGATGAGTGGTTTCTGCAGGGGCGCCAGCAGGCCCCTCGGCAAAGGCCTTCTCCCTTCTTCCCGGAAGTTCACGACGAACTCACCAAGTCGTGGAAAGCCCCCCACTCTGCGCGCCTAAACCCTTCTTTTTCTTCTTCGCTCTCCTCAGTGGACGGCGCGAAGGAAAGAGGCTACGAGGGAACGCCGCCCCTCGAGGAGGCCGTGGCCAATCATCTCTGCCCGCCCTCCACCTCCGGATGGAAAGCCAAAGCTTCCCACCCCTCGAAACCCTGCCGCACTACCTCTGCTCTCGCCGGTCGCGCCTACGCCGCCGCCGGCCAAGCTGCATCAGCGCTTCACTCAATGGCGGTATTTCAAGTGTTCCAAGCCAAGCTTCTCCGCTCTATGGACGAGTCTGGCCCCGAACCCGAAGCCTTCAGGGACTTACGCAGCGCGACTGATATAGCTCTGCGAGCCACGAAGGCCACCGCCCAGTCCATCGGCCGTGCTATGGCTAATTTGACTGTTCTCGAGCGCCATCTGTGGCTGACTCTGACTGAAATAAAGGACGCGGATAAGGCGCCATTTCTCGATGCGCCTATCTCCACCAGCGGGCTGTTTGGACCGGCGGTTAAAGGTTTCGCCGAACGCTTCACTGAGGCCCAGAACGCTTCACAAGCTATGCGTCATTTCCTGCCAAAGCGCTCCAGCTCATCGCAGAGCAGACAGAGACCGCCGCAGCCGCAGCGGGCTAGAACAGCTCCCACCGCCTCTCAGCCCGCGCCTCAGGCTGACGCTCGACGCCGCTCGCGCTCTCACAACCGCAAGCCGCCTCCTGAGCGACGGGGTCCTCGGCCCAAGATTGTGCTGAACCCTGAGCCTCGAAAGCCGTCCTAGCCACAGAAATGAGAAGAGAGAGTACGTGTCTCGCAAAAGCCGGACCACTCTCTCCGCAAAAGCTCAAACATTACCCAGTCCCCTTACAGGCGGCTGGATATGTCCATACAGCAGTCAATGGGCCAGTCACAGAGCTCGCTCACCTGCAAACAAACGCCGTTTTTACGGCGACGCACAGAAAACACAAAAAGAGTCTTTTTCTGCCTGCATCACTAAGGGTTCACATGTCCACAAAGTGTGCATTCCCAGATACTGTCAAAACAGTGCCAAATTCATTCCCAGCTCAGGCTGCGCTTCCCATGAATGTAGATCACGTGCCTACGGTCATGTACGCACCACTACACACAAGCACTGTTCACACAGTTATAAATTCATCCCCAGTAAAAGCGGGAAACATTATAAAAGTGACGCGTGTGCCTACCACTGTTTATGCACCCCCACTTATAAACACTGTCCTTACAGTGTCAAACACAACCCCAGCTCAGGCTGCGAGTTTTACAAACACAGCGCGCACTGTTGTAATCACACACGCGCCCATTCACTCAGCTGCTCAGCGCGCGCCCGCGCCCCTGAGAGCTATGAGCTCAGGCGATTCGCTAGCCGGGTCCCTACGTCACAGCGGCCCGCCCCTAGCCTGTATTCAGCCCATATCTGTACACGCAGCGGCATGGGAAAACATTCCAGATATGCCGAAATGGGTATTGAATATAGTAAAGCACGGATACTCGCTCCAGTTCGCTCGCAGGCCACCACGTTTTACGACTGTGGTCGAGACGAAAGTGAGAAAAGAGTGTTCACATGTTCTACGCACCGAGGTGCGCAAACTAATAGAAAAGGGCGCTGTGGAAACTGTTTCCCCCTCTCTGAGCGGGACAGGTTTTTACAGCCGCTATTTTCTCGTCCCGAAAAAGGATGGCGGTCTCCGCCCCATCCTAGATCTCAGACACCTGAACAAAGCACTAATGATTCGCTCGTTCAGAATGTTAACAACCAAGCATATCCTCGCGCAAGTGCGCCCAGGAGATTGGTTTCTCTCAGTGGATCTGAAAGATGCTTACTTTCACATTCCAATAGCGCCTCATCACAGGCCGTTTCTGAGATTCGCTTTCGAGGGACAGTCATACCAGTACACAGTACTCCCGTTCGGCCTGTCCCTGGCTCCCCGTACATTCACGAAATGTATGGATGCAGCACTTTCCCCCCTAAGACAAAGGGGAGTGCGAATACTGAATTATCTCGACGATTGGCTGGTTCTAGCACAATCAGAGAGTCAGCTAATAACACACAGATCTTGGATTATCAGCCATTTAGAATGCCTGGGTCTAAGAATCAATCAATCAATCAATCAAGAATTATGTTTTTCTGACCCACGACGAGAGGAGAGTCCTGGTCCTGGTCC
This sequence comes from Gila orcuttii, assembly GCA_026230005.1. Classification (NCBI taxonomy): domain Eukaryota; kingdom Metazoa; phylum Chordata; class Actinopteri; order Cypriniformes; family Leuciscidae; genus Gila; species Gila orcuttii. The sequence goes on along the minus strand of JAPDVR010000022.1, from coordinate 37,519,516 downwards.
AGGCTGTCTGCGCCGCTGCCGTTCTCCAGCAAGAAACAAGCGTTTTCCAAAAGACCTTTTTCCACAGATAAGAAGAGAGCGGTCTTCCCCCGGTGAGTCTGTCTGTGCTTCGCATCCTCAGGAGAGGCTGTTGAAGAGTTGAGATCACAGTTACTGAGATGAGTAAAACACATGAGAACTACATTACTGATTCAAAACAGTGTGCATCCTCACGACAAACCGGTAAATGTGATCTGAAGGATGTTCTGGTTGTTCTGTACGGCGGCCTCGTGTAACGGCAGGAAACCTGTGTCGTCCTCTTCAGAGAAAGCCTGATGATGGACGGTCAGTTTACGGAGAGTGTTTTCATCTCCTGAGAAAGACATTAGCACACAGAAGCAGATCCGTTATATTAGTGAACTTCATGACTAGCACCAAACCAACACTAACTAGCGTAAACCTGCAGATATTACATTTACTGTTTAAATGTGATGATAATAATGGTAATATTCAGGTGAAACTCATGATGTCAAGGTCATACATCACTCATAAATAGACTAACAAACAAATAATTAATAAATATTATTTATGAAAATATTATTTATAAAGCCTGGGAACATTTTGGAATATTAAGGTTAATATATTTTGTTTAATTGATATTATTGTTTACAATTAAGTACATCTTTCCCAAAAAAATAAATAATAATTAATGATAGTAGGCCATGTTGTTGTCACAGAGTCCCAATAAAGTATTCCAGTATTTTTATATAATGCAGAACAAATGTCTAACTATAATCTCTATTGAGAATATAAGAATTTAAAAAAGAATTAACAATATTATTTATTTGTAGTCAAATGTTTTATTTATCTATTTTTTTATTTTATTTTAATCAAATGTTATTTATTTGTTTGAATTAATTTTATTTTAATCAAATGTATTAATTTATTATTTTAATTAAATGTTTACTCATTAATTGATATTTACTGGGTAAATCATTTATTATTTAACTGATAATTAAACTGAATAATTTTAACTAATTTTAATCCATTTATTTTAATTATTATGACTAATTTATTGTAAATACTAAAATAAAATAAATTGTATTTGGCATGAAAACATTGTTACAATCTAAAAAAACAAAAAAATGCAATTGTCCTTAAAAATAGTTATATTGCATACAATTTATTTTCTTTAGGTGTGAATATAACCTGGATATGTTTTTGTGTGATTCCCCCATTTATACCATGATTATTTTAATCAAATGTATTAATTTATTATTTGCTTAAGTCAAATTTAAATTATTTTAATCAAATGTTCACTCATTAATTATACTGATGTTTACTCGTTTATTATTTAACTGATAATTAAACAGAATAATTTTCACTGACTTTAATTTTAATCAATTTATTTGAATTATTATTACTAATTTATAAATACTAAAATAAATTAAATTGTATTTGGCATGAAAACATTGCTACAATCTAAAAAGAAATGCAACTGCCCTTAAAAATAGTCATATAGCATACAATTTTCTTCTTTTTTTATTTTTCTTTTGGTGTGAATATAACCTGGATATGTTTTTGTGTGATTCCCCCATTCATACCATGCTTTATTGCATTGAATATCTTCTCTCTCTCAGGGCTGATCTGAATAATCCTGCAGACAAGAATACAGCATGTCTCATTCCAGTATCAGCGACATCTGTGAATCAGCAGAAAGTGTGTGTGACCTGCAGGCGTCACCAGACACACACTTCTTCTTCAACTCGGTTTGCTTGTGTCGCTGCCGGAGACTCTGTTCGATCATGAGTTGAGTCTCAGAATCATCGTCAGAAATCCCTTCGGATGTTTCCAAATCCATGATGTTGATGAGGCGAATCTCCTGTGAACCTGCTACAGAAAATACCTGCGATCTGCAACACACACTGAAAACTGTAAATAACACCTGAGCAAATCAATGAGATGTTTAAATGCTTTAACGCATGTCAATATCATGACATGTAGGCCTAGCACAATAATCATTAGCAGTGTGTGTAGCTTCAAATGTCATGTTCACGTTACCTTTTTCTGACAGCAAGTGTTGTTGTTTGGTCCTCTGTGGGTTTGGGGGATCGCATTGACTGCATACTCGGTTATTTAATATTTAGGTCACAGTTCTTCTATAAATACCTGATCATGCGACACAGAAGGACACTTTAGTGAAGGGCTTTTCAATCTTTTCAATCCCACAAATATGATCATCCTCATGCGAGGGATCCCAATCCTAAAATTTAAAAGGCATGTATATGTTGTCATGTATAAAGAACCAATTAATTCTGTGAAAAATGAATATTATTAATATGTACAATGTTTATTTATTTCTATTGTTTTACATCATTGCATTTTTCTACTCACTGTACGGTATGTATTTTTTTAAATCAAATTATTTGAATCAAATGTATTCATTTATTATTTATTTAAATAAAATTTCATTTATTTATTTATTTATTATTTTTTTTTTTTTTTACATTTTAATCAATTTATTTACTTAGTTTAATCTTAATTTTATTTTTTTAGTTACATTTTTACACTGCTTTTTTAAATTAAGTTTTAATTATATATTTAGTTTTATCATATATATTTTATTTATTTAAATAAAATTGTATTTTATTTTAAACATTTTTATTATTTAAATATTTTTTAATTATATAATTTTATTCAAATGTATTATTTTAAATACATTTTTTTTAATCGGAATTATTTAGTTAGTTTAATCTTATTTATTATATATTGTATATTTTTATTTATGTAGTTATTTTTTATTTATTTATTTGAATCAAATGTTTTAATTTAAATCACATTTGAATTTTTTTTATTCAGTTAGTTATTTTAATCTTGTTTTTATTTATTTTTAATAATCAATAATTATTTTAATAATCCAGTTTGAAAACCCCTGCTTTGGTGGATGGTCCGCACACACACACACACACACACACACACACACACTTTCAGTCGGTCATTCTGCAACATCAAATGTACCATGGTACCATTGTTTTTCGACATGGCATCATTATTGCTGCTTTATGCCTATTGTGGGCTGTCGTGCGGGAACAATAATTACATCATCATGCATCTGAACACTAGATGGCAACGTTTAATATGTTTGCACAGATTCAGATTCCATCTGTGCAGAACAGAATACTAGAATACTGCCTAACATATTTTTAAAAATAAAAGTTATTAAAAAGCAATAGCTAAAGAAGTATATGCATAATTCACTTTTCACATTAATTAATTCAGTGACTGAAGATCAGTTAAAATCTTACTAAAATGCTTTAAATCTAAATTTGTGTCATATTTTTATTTCCGACTCCCCAATCAAACAAGTAGACTCATGTTAGAGATTTAAAAATCATAGTTTAGCTATATTGCGTCTGGTTGCATTGCAGTGTGGTGTACAGTTTTCCATACAGAAATCTGAATACAGTCACAGTTTAGATATTATTTAATGCAGGAACAGTAGGAATAATATCGTGGAAAGCCAATTCCAAGTGGCTTATAATGGACTTATTATTAGCATACCATGTTCTGTGCAGCATACATTTTATGTTGCTTACCATTTTTTTTATTATATATGAAACTGTACTCAATATGCATTATTATAGAACAAAAGCCCAATCAAATAAAATAAGATTAAATTGGTAAAAAATAATAAAAGCAGCTGTAAACTGTTGAGGAAATAGAGACTAAACAAAAGATTCCTTTTTGAGATGCATCAGAAAACCAACAACGCTAACGTTAATTTCAGTTTTCATAAAATAATCATAGATTATATAAAATCTCTCACAAGGTAATTTAGTTTGAGAACAGCGATACACTGATGGTTAGACATAAAACACACACAAATGCTGCTTTGACACACATAGTGCTTGAAGAATCAGATTCGGTCTGCAGCTGATGCAATAATGTTCTGGGTTGACTCTAGGCCAGGACAGGCTTGACACCAATCTGACAAAACATATTTCATCACTTCATATCTCACCTTGTGTGTTCCTGTCCTAATCTGCCCAGAATCCTCTTATATTGCATTCTTTCATTCGTCTTTTTGGAAGGTGGTTTACCTCGGGCTATAATCGCCTTTGGAAATGTCTAGGCTGGATCTTGTATAAAGTCTGCAAAGAACAAAGCAACATCAGATTTGTCTGCTATATTTTAAGACATTTTTTGTTGCATCTGCATCTGCTAATAACATGCATATAATGTTTTGAAAGCACCTCCATTAGTGCATCTCACCCGAATTATCTATATAAAAACGTGTGAATGGACTTTAATGGAAGAAATGGATTATGTATTTAAAAGCGGCCTCGTTCAGTTCATCAATGACCACGAGCAACTGTTCAACACCAGCTGCAAATGTGCATTAGGAAATCAGTTCTTTTCAGGCACGTTTGGCCTAATTAAATGAAGTCATTTAGCAATTTAATCCAATTTTATGTAGAATTATATTACAAAATGATATTGATAAGATTAGCAGCTGTAAATTAAATGGGAAAACTAATCTAAAGACTAAATAAATAATAAAATAGTATTTTGGAGTCTTTTCCTTTGACTGATTTCCAAACAGTTTGCTTATCACTTTACATTGCATGTTTAATTTAGCGAGATATTATCTAAAAAATAAATTATTTTGTATTTTTAATGCAATTTTATGTAAAAATGTTTTGATAAAATAAAATAAGAGACTAAACAGTTAAAAAAATTAAATAAAGCAGCTGTAAACTGTATATATGAAAGATTAAACAAAAATTAAATAAAATATCAAATAAAATGTTATTTTTTCTTTCACTGATTTCTTAACAGCTTGCTAATCTCGTTACATTGCATGTTCAGTGAGTTATCTCAGCAGTAAATAGGATTATATTGCATTTTTAATTCAATTTTATATTTAAAAAAAAGTTTTGATAAAATAAAATAAGATTAAAAAGTTAAAGATTAAAACAGCTAGAGACAGCTAAACTAAACAAAACAAAAAATACAATAAAATAAATATTCTACACTAAACATATTGCTAATCTCTTTATGTGGCATGTTTAATTTAGCAAGATACGATCTCAAAAATCAGTGAATTTGCATTTTTAATCCAATTGTATGTAAAATGTTTTGATAAATCCAAGTTTAAGAGAGATCAAACAAAAATAAAATAACATTTTGGAGTCTTCTCCTTTCACTTTTTCTAAACAGCTTGCTAACCGTCTCTTGCGCAGCCAAACACCGCTGTAAACATAGTAACAATCACTTCCAAAAGTACATCTCGGAAACCTGCAGTGGGACGTCCTCCGGTTACATTAACACCACCTGCAGAGAGCGAGATTGAGCAAAAAACACACACACACACACACAAGCACTGCAGCAGAAACACAGCACTGCTTTACACAGGTTATCTCAGGTCAGCGCTAGCTCTTCTGCTTACAGGGCCAGTGATCTGAAGACATCAGGAAGAGTCACGCCGTGTGCCATACCTTAAATATACCTATAAAGATACCTTACCTTTCTTAAACTGGATACACTCATTTCAATTTCACCTTCTAAAACTATTATATCATCTTTGTTCACGGACACTTGCAGTTGCTTCTCTACATAATAATTGTGTTGTCTACTGTGTTGTGTTTTTAATTGTATTTTATGTAATTGCTAAAATTGTATGTATTTCAGCCCTATTTCCTTTTCCCTAAGTGGTTATTTCACTTGTCAGGCTGTCATTGTAAATAAGAACTTGTTCTTAATGGCTTGCCTGTAAAAATAAAGAATAAAAAAAATGGTCACACTTTACAATAAGGTTCATTAGTTAATTTATTAACTGACATGAACTAACAATGAGCAAAACACTTGTTACAGTATTTATTGATATTTGTTAACGTTAGTTAACAGAAATCCAGCTGTTCATTGTTTGTTCATGTTAGTTCACAGTGCATTAACTAATGTTAACAAATACAACCCTTAAATTAAATAATGTATTAGTAAATGTTGAAATTAATATGATCTAAGATTAATAAATGCTGAGGAAGTATTGTTCATTCTTAGTTCATATTAACTAAGGTAGTTTACTAATGAACCTCATTGTAAAGTGTTACCAAAAAAAATTAAAATAAATAAATATGCAGCTATTATTTTTCCAAGCCTGGCAACTGATAAATGTGTGGAAAAGGCATGAGCTTACAGTGAAGTAAGGACTGATGTGCATGTAGAGATCAGGATATAAGGGGCTTGAGGGTGGAATAAAATCTATTATCTTAAAATCAATTCTGCTCTGAAATACAGTTGGGTTGCATATGCAGTCAGTCAGAAAATCAATGTTATTGGTGTAGTGCAGATGAGCGGACCGTTCCAGTTTTACACCCATGTGCACTTGGATGGGTAATGTTCCAGAAACAATAACAGCTGCTACAGAAATCATAGAGCTTAAAAGATGAAATTCTGCTCAGATGGGAAAAGCAGAACTTAATGTATCCGAAACACCCGCCAGATCTGTCTCACAGCAATGCAATACGATTACAAGCGGTTTAATGGACCGTCAACTAATTAAGTCCACTAACAACTAATTTGCAACATGTGGAACTTTAATTCTTTGAAAATGTACAAGTTATTCTATTGTTCCAGATCTAGTGTTTATATTGCAACCTCAGGAGAAGCACGCTTCCACATCATTTCCCCGCAAACTTTTAAAAGAGTTAATGCACGATCCAATCCACACCTGCCTCCTTTTAGAAAACCGACCAGATACATTATACGAACCAGTGAACATTTCACAGGGCACCAACAGATGCAGTTACTTCATAGGAGAAAAAACAGCATTTTGAGTCTCAAATGTGTTTTAGTCCCACATGATTTACCTGTTATGAAACTAGAATGTGATTTTGAGGCCAGGAGCCGTCTGGATTCTGGGAACAATCACAGCGTTCACTGCCATGGTCAGTCAGCTTCACATTAGAGAGAGAGAGAGAGAGCGAGCGAGAGAGAGAGAGAAGAGAGAGATTCTGCACGAGGACAGGAAGGCACTTCAGTGCTGTGAGAGGCTTTTATTGCACTCTTTCTCCAGCACAGAAGTCAGATGATTGACAGGTCACCAGTATAACATGCAGGATTCCCAGATTCACCAAAAAAAAAAAAAAAAAATTTTTTTCTTTTGACACACGCAATTGTTTTTTGGACTTTTTAAAAGCCTATATCGATCATCAGGTTAATCCATATACACTCACCTAAAGGATTATTAGGAACACCATACTAATACTGTGTTTGACCCCTTTTCGCCTTCAGAACTGCCTTAATTCTACGTGGCATTGATTCAACAAGGTGCTGAAAGCATTCTTTAGAAATGTTGGCCCATATTGATAGGATAGCATCTTGCAGTTGATGGAGATTTGTGGGATGCACATCCAGGGCACGAAGCTCCCGTTCCACCACATCCCAAAGATGCTCTATTGGGTTGAGATCTGGTGACTGTGGGGGCCATTTTAGTTCAGTGAACTCATTGTCGTGTTCAAGAAACCAATTTGAAATGATTCGAGCTTTGTGACATGGTGCATTATCCTGCTGGAAGTAGCCATCAGAGGATGGGTACATGGTGGCCATGGTCAGAAACAATGCTCAGGTAGGCCGTGGCATTTAAACGATGCCCAATTGGCACTAAGGGGCCTAAAGTGTGCCAAGAAAACATCCCCCACACCATTACACCACCACCACCACCAGCCTGCACAGTGGTAACAAGGCATGATGGATCCATGTTCTCATTCTGTTTACGCCAAATTCTGACTCTACCATCTGAATGTCTCAACAGAAATCGAGACTCATCAGACCAGGCAACATTTTTCCAGTCTTCAACTGTCCAATTTTGGTGAGCTCTTGCAAATTGTAGCCTCTTTTTCCTATTTGTTGTGGAGATGAGTGGTTCCCGGTGGGGTCTTCTGCTGTTGTAGCCCATCCACCTCAAGGTTGTGCGTGTTGTGGCTTCACAAATGCTTTGCTGCATACCTGAACAGATTGTGAAATACTCAGACCGGCCCGTCTGGCACCAACAACCATGCCACGCTCAAAATTGCTTAAATCACCTTTCTTTCCCATTCTGACATTCAGTTTGGAGTTCAGGAGATTGTCTTGACCAGGACCACACCCCTAAATGCATTGAAGCAACTGCCATGTGATTGGTTGATTAGACAATTGCATTAATGAGAAATTGAACAGGTGTTCCTAATAATCCTTTAGGTGAGTGTATATACGGTTTTTAAATTACATTGATCTCCGTTATGAGATTTGAAAGCATCAGCTTGAGAAAGACTTTTTGTTTTGCAGCATTAACAGACTGAGCATAATTACATCAACTTTTTAATCCTGCCTTTTCAGATCTCGATATTAGATGGAATATGACCTTGATAACCACAACCAACTAATTCACATTGAACTGTAAGACATATTTAAAATATAACCTATAAATATTACTTAAGACCATCACTATTTCCTTTCAGAATTGGCAATAAAACAATCATGCTTATACATTGTGAATCCAGAAATACTATACTGAACCTTTTGTACTATACTGAAAACCTAAAAGTATGAGATTTTAATATTAGCAGAGCAGGAACTTTAAAACAACATGTTTCTGTTTCATCCGGGATAACTTTTATAGGAAAAAACATTCCAGCACTTCTGCTTCCATTGTCTTCAAGCCAATGGGTTTTTGGTTAAATGACTGAAATAAATGATGAACAAGTTCAAAATCTTTTCATATTGTACTGTACAACATAAAAAACATCAGTAATATCACTTATGATATATATTTTAACTTTTTACTTGTCTTAAAAAAAGGGAATTGCTAAAAAGTGTCTGGGCAGGGACATTTAGCATCATCAGCCAAAAAGGAAAAATCTTCTACTCACTTTTACAGCATCAAATTGTTCATTATCAAGCGTGCAAACTATTTTAACTCAGCCTTTCAAGGAAAATGTTTTTTTAAAATAGACTGAAATTGTCGTCAGACATTTACATTGAAGTCACGTGACCGTGACACTTAGCTTTTTACTTCCGCCGATTATATTTAGGCTTCAAAATTCATAAAAGTTGTTAATTTGTGAAGATTATCCCAATGGATAAAACGTGTAAGAATCAAACTTCTTTTGGTCTCAGTCAGAGCATATTTTCTGCAATAATCTAAAAGCCAATGGACAAATCTCATTGGATATTTGTTGAGGGCATCACGGTGGTGTTAACTTACGTCATCACTGCAGCACACACTTCTAAACCATCTAAACTTCAAAGCATTCTAGAAAAGACACAAATGGACAGTTTATGGAACAGAAAAAATTCCTTTTATTGTGATTTCACCAAGAACAGTTTATGATCTGGGTCTCTCCTTCTTGCCTTTGTACAGAGCCAGAAGAGAAACGTTGGCCACCTTCACCACCTTGAAACGAACACCAGGGATATCACCCACGGCGTGTCCCTTACGACCGAATCCTGCCACCAGAACCTCATCGTTTTCCTGGAACAGAGAAATTATGCGGTTCATTCATGCACTATTTTAATCTCTTAAACTCAAATATAGCAAATAATGTCTAGTTACTAGGGGTTTAACAATTTATCGTGTCACAATACATCGCAAAACAAAAATGCAACTATGTATCGTGACAATATTTATTGTGTTTAGTTCACCCAAAATAAAAATTACTATGCAAGGAAAAAATTCAAGTTTACAGAGTTTGTCTCAGTACTACATCAAACTACTTTATATTATGTTGAATATAATGTTAAATAATGCAATGTGGGAATATTTGTGGGTCCTGATAATGCCAAATGTCTCATGTTGCCAGTAAAACATGGTCTACATTATTTTAATAATAACTAGTCAGTGAAAACATGTTAGTCTATAATAATTCTGTATTTTCAGCTTCAGAATCATGAATATTTTTTATTCTGCTGTCACCATTGTCCTGTGCATTGGGTTACCAGCACCAAGTCCAAGCCTATTTATTTACACCCACAATGCAATATCAAATTTAGCATTTTAATCTTTTACCATATGTCTTGGAGTATCTAAATAATATCGTATCGTGAGTTCAGGATCGTGATATGCATCAAATCGTGACATGAGGGTATCGTTACATCCCTACTAGTCTAGTTACACATGCATGAATCCAATTTACCTCAATGAAATTCAAGCAGCCGTCGTTGGGCACGAAAGCTGTGATCTTCTTGCCGTTCTTGATCAGCTGGACCCTGACGCACTTCCTGATGGCAGAGTTGGGCTGCTTGGCTTCAACACCACTGTCATGATGACAAACACAGTTAACGTCATTTATTCCTTTGTAAACCCACATATTCATCATTGTCTTGACGAACATCGCCTTACACTTTCTCAAGCACGATGCCTTTGGCGTGAGAAGCTCCACCGAAGGGGTTGGCCTTCAGAGCGGTCCCCAAATGAGCCTTCTTGTACTGTTTATCATGCCATTTCTGCTCGCGGCGGTGGTTCCGCAGTTTTCTAGCAGTACGCAGTCCACGACACTTGCCTAAAGGAGGAAAAAGGAGAAAGGCATAAGAAAAAGCAGCAGTTTCATCTTGCTCATATACCCAGAATCCCACTGTTAACATCCATGACATTTTGAATCATTTGCAATTACAAGGAAATCTTTTATACCTATAAAATGAATTAGAACTAAATAAAGCTCACTAAAAAAAAAAAAATCGCCCACATTTAAAATCCAGATGTTGTTTGTTCACTTGGTGACTGTCAAGAGCTTTAAGATGCTCATCAAAATACAAACCACAATTACAGGTATGGTTGGTTCGGATTCATCGTTTAAGAGTCAAAAGGCATATAAGAAACCTTCTAGCAAGAGGATTCACTGATGATTCAAACTACTGTTATGCCGTCTTAAATAACCCTTGAAAAAACAATGTTGCCATAATTTTAAAGCAGATATAGATATACATATAAAATGCAAATCAAAAGGCCGTTTAATACTGTGAATGAACGTGTACATAAAAATCATCTCAGAGTGTTTAGTGCATCACTGTATATGAGCAGCTCATGGCCGCTCCACGATGCCTCCGTCAGAAAACACAAAATAGCTACAAAAACGGCTTCATAGCGATCATCACTACGTAGAAAGCGATACATGAAGCTTTTAAAGACATGTAAACCCAGATAATTATGAGATAATATTAAGTATTACAGCGTTTTGTGAAGTTTTATTGTCGCCTCACACGTACCCATGATCGCGTGCTCTGAGTCCGGACAGGAAAGAACGATCACGTGACGCTCTGCGCAAATGACTGCTGGAAGGACCCCACGGGAAGTCAAAGCGAGCGCCTGTACAAAAGGACGTGAATTTCAGAATTTTTCATTTTCATACCTCTATCATTTGAATGACAGAACTGATACTGTAATATATTTATATGTATCTGGTTTATTTTAATGCTATTCAAGTCGAACTGTTTTATTAAACACCTATCTACTTGATTGTGATTGGAAGAAATGAATAGATTACCATATTTGTGTAGCATACAATAATGCAATGATATAACCTTAATGTAAGTGTCCAAAGATTATGGTATTACCATGGAATTTTTTTTTTACTTTGTTTTTTTAGTGCCAGTACTAGTACTTTTACTGGTTTCTTTTCAAGTGAAGTTTGACTGTGTCTATCAAGTGTTTACTCTCTAATCTATCTATCTGTCTATCTATCTATCTATCTATCTATCTATCTATCTATCTATCTATCTATCTATCTATCTATCTATCTATTTATGCTTCTTTGTTTGCGATGTAGTTTCTTGTCTAGCTAGAGAATAGGCCATTTTATCATATAACTCTTACACATGCTGATGCTGCCCATTAAAGTGCCTTACAGAACCAGTGCTGTCACTGTGTAATGTTAATGTAGGTCACACAAATGTAAAAATAATCCAGGAACAGACTAGCTTCGACCTTCTACCACAGTTCACAATCAATACCATTGTCTAA
>JAPDVR010000022.1:37495042-37497542 GCA_026230005.1 Gila orcuttii | reverse complement strand
TACATTTTTAATCAGGAATTTCATTCTGATTTAGGATACATTACAGCGCCTCAAAAAGTCTCGTTCTGTAAACTGTTTTTCATAAGTGTATTTATAGGGGAGAATGGGGCTAGTTGTCACACAGTATGTTTCATACGGTTTTATTATTTTTTTTAACAGTTGCATAATCACAATGTATGTTGCCCAAAAGCTCTGTTTTATATATAGGTTTAATATTTAACAAATATCGGTAGAGGAGCGCTTCCTGACTCAAAATGTTTGCTTGAGGTGCTCTTTGGATGGGATAATCATATGTAACAAAAATTCAGGAAACTCCAAGGCACTCTCTTTAGAAAGATTAAAAAGCCTTTATTGTTATGGCTTGGTCATCTTAAACCTTTAAAAAAAACACTCTGACGCGTTTCGGCATGCCAGCCTTCGTCAGGGAGTCAACCATAGGTTTAAACCATATATTAAACCAATAGGTTTAATATGTTACCTTTTACATTTGTGTTGCTTAATCAGCTGTTTTGTGGTTCATAACTGTTTTACTGTTTAGATTTAGCTGAAAAGCTTATGCTCGTTTATATTGTGACAACTTACCCCACTTTGTGTGACAATATGTATTGTTACTAAAAGGTATGATATAGCCTTGTCGAAAGAAGTTAATATTGTTATTCAGCAAGGATGCATTAAATTGATCAAATGTGACAGTAAAGAGATTTATAATATTACAAGAGATTTCCATTTCAAATAAACTTTCTATTCATCAAATAATCATAAAAAAAAATGTATCACGGTTTCCACAAAAATATGAAGAAGCACAACTCTTTTCATAATTGATAATAATGAGAAATGTTTCTTGAGCATCAAATCATCATATTAGAATTATTTCTGAAAGATCATGTGACACTGAAGACTGGAGTAATGATGCTGAAAATCCAGCTTTGATCACGGGAATAAATGAAATTTTACAATATATATTTACATATAAAACTGCTATTTTAAATTGTAATATTTCATCAAATAAATGCAGCCTTAGTGAGCAGAAGAGACTTATTTTAAAAAAACATCTACCCATCCCCAATCTTTTGAATGGTAGTGTGTGTGTATGTGACCCTGATGTGCTCTTGTTTCAGCCGTACGGATGGCAGCTTCACGCTCCTCCTCGCAGAAAGTTGCTTCAGTCTCCAGGACTGTTGCCGTATTCTCCTCTGAGAGTGACTTACAACGGCAAGACCTGTATCCTCTTCAGGGCCCGCAAACTGGCCATCAGGTACAGGAATCACAGTTTAGTGGACCTCACAGAGAGAACCTTCAGCCCAGACGCTCCGGTGGACACCAAAGGCTCCTTCTGCAGTAAAGACAAAGCCATGTAAGTTCAGTTGCACAGGTTTTAATGCTTGAATGTTGATTATTTTCCTCATATTCTCCATTGTTGCAGCTCCTCTCTTCCCAGTCTGTCAGTAATGCTCTGTTTAGTTCCCGTCTCTATGAAGCCCCGCCTTCTGAAAAGCACACTGTGCTCTGATTGGTCGGCTGGAGCAGTGTGTTGTGATTGGTCGAGCGCTTCGAGTGTGTTTGGGAAATGTCCCCCCCCTTACCATAACCACCAGTTTAACACACTACTGACTAACTCAACCAGGCCCCGCCCCTTTATTCTGCATATTAATTATTTAAATGAGGAATATTGTGACGTGTTCGTTCCTGGAAGAAACTCAAGACTACAATGGAGGCGTTTCAGGAGTTCAGAAACACTGACACTGATATAGAGAAGAACTGTATAATAACCATCTCAGTCTGCTTTAAGATGCTTTATTGAAGAGAGAAATCTGACAGCTGAAGAGTTTACATGTTAAACTTGATTGATATTTAATAATATCTTGACATATTTTGTTATTCTCCAGACTCAATCTACGGTTTGGCGATGTGGAAGATCTCAGAGGCCTCTCCATCAGGTTATTTCTTATTTTTTTGAGTATGATATAATGATGCGTCACAGTGATTTTTTCCTCGGTTAAGTGGTGATTTTTAATAACCAATCTTCAATAAATAATTATTTTTTATCAACATTCTGATATTTTAATATTATCATTGACATGACCCTATATAGAGGCAGTCAGTCCCAAACAGCTCTGGTACTATTAATATTAAAGAAAACCTATTTATAATGTTTATAGGATGTTATTGTTAATGTTAGAATATTAAAATATAGAATGTTTTAAAAAAAATTAATGGTTGCCACTTAAATAGGCACGTTAATAAAAAATTCAACCGGTGGCATCACAGATGTGTCAATATTGGTTAATTTACAGTGCAATATCTTCAAATGAAGCTCATCTGCACATTTCTGTGTGCTGGTAAAACCTGCAATTTCCATTTTTAATCGAAAAGCAGAAATAATTATTGAATGGCTTTGCATAGAGGTAAAGACACATGACTATGTTGTTGTATATAAAAAAATATATAAATTCTGTCCTTTTCCTTTAATTCTTTCTTGTCGGGCTTATGCTACTCTAAG
>JAPDVR010000022.1:37462542-37492542 GCA_026230005.1 Gila orcuttii | reverse complement strand
CAGTAAGTTTGCGTCGGCCAGCGACTGCGAGACCTTCTTCACTCCTGCGATCCTGATGGGTCTGATCACGTCTCTGATCCTCCTGCTGGTGCTGGCGTACGCACTGCACATGGTGGTCCATCTCAAACACATCGACCGCTACGAAGAGCACAAGACCACCGTCTATTTCCCTCGCAGCACAGAAGCGGAGAGCACAGAGAAGAGCAACCTCTAGGGTCCCGGAGACACACACACACACACTTCTGTGACTCTGAGCCAAAACGAGAGAAAATCAGCGGACGGGAAAATCCCATCCGAACGGGAACCAGGGATCTTCGGGACTGACTGCACCACGGCAGTGACATCATTGTGGTGGGACAGTGGAAGTCCGAATCCGGTTCCTTCAGGAGCTTCACAGGCTCAGCACACACAGAGGATTGGGATATTTCAGCCAGTTCTCAGCAAAAAACTAGGAATTAAACATTCAGCGTCAGGTTTCATGAGCGCTCATTTCTGAGAGAGATCTTCAGATGTTTGAATGCAATTTCAAATAGCACAATAATCAATATATCTTAGATCTGCATCGTCTGTCTTAGCTTCTGTTTGACTGCTAAGGACCAGTTTAACTTTAATACTGATGCGCCTTTAAAGTCAACATGAAATGTGTTTGCAACCAATTTACCTTTGTAATATGAGATATTTGCACATATGCATGCAGAAAAAGTTGGAGTTGATGGTGCACATCAATAGAAGGAAATCAAGGAACATGAGTTAAAAAAAATGGTTTCATGTTGACTTTGAAGTTTTAAACTATGAATAAACCGTTATGATAGTGTAATATAGTTTTAATTTGACTATCAATGAAAACAGGAAGGCATCCCCCCCCCCCCCCCCCCGCCTTGATTACAAAAAAGCACTATTGGTGCCGATCTGCAAAAACCTAAAACTCTAACCATTAATAAAACATACTGCAAAATGGTTTCAATACAGTGTTTAACCAGCAAATATTTTGACACATTTTCCTTGAGGAGTTGCAAAAAAATGAATTCATTAATTACCGATGTTATTTTGAGAATCTGTATTTTTTTTAATTATTGTGTTATGGTATTTTTCTGTAGATTGTATGTTAACTCTGTTTTTTGTAATTTCTTATTTCGTTTTTTTTTCCGGTCTTTAGTGTATGATTTCATGCTGAGCCTTTGGCTGCGGTAAGGAGCGGCTTCTTATAACTTGGATTTTTAATCAACTATTGAAGCAAAACAACCGTGGAAGCAACATGACGTCTGTTGTGTAGTGAACATGCTGCATGCCAGTGGCTAGAGTCATTTCACAACCAGAATAATCAAGATGGTTTGCGTTGTACCATGTACTGTATATTGCTAATAATCATAATGTGCTAAATAAGGGAAAATATGTTTTTTTTTCATGTACACATGTATTTGGGAACATAATAATAGCTTAACTTTGTTCAGCAGACATTTATGCAGTTAAAATGGAGATGTGAAATGGGCTATGATGTATTAATATTTTATTATTATTGTCCTCTCAATTGAGTTCAATAAAACCAGCAGCACAGTTGCGTTTCAAAATTACTTTGTTTTGAGCTGTAATGTTTGAATGGTACCATAAGATACAGGTGGTTGGAAATGAGTTGACTCAGATTATATCAAATCCATTATGTAGCAGTGATTTATTAAAAATGAAATGTTATTTCTACAAACAATCTATGAGCTCTAAAAGAATTAAGCGTTTGCTAATAGCGCCATCCAGTGGTAGTATAAAATACTCGTGTATGAGCTTAAAGGGACAGTTCAAAATGCTTAAATGAACATTTTGCATCATTTACTCACCCTCAGGTTGTTATAAACCTGTATGAGGCTTTTTCTTCTGCTGAACACAAAAGAAGATATTTTTTAAAGAATGTTGGTAATCAAACAGTTTCTGGTCCCCATTGACTTCCATAGTATTTTTTTTCCTGTACTATAGAAGTCAACGGGGACCAGAAACTGTTTGGTTACCAACATTCTTCAAAATATCTTCCTTTATGTTCAACACAAGAAAGAACTTCATGCATGTTTATAAAAGCTTGAGGGTGAGTAAATAGCTAATGACAGAAATTTTATTTTTGGGTGACCTATGTCACCTATCCCTTTAAAGTTCATGGTTTCATATCAAATCTAGCTCATAGAAGGCCATTTAAAAAAATTTAGATCCTAAAATTTAAAGGACATCTATATATAGTTTATTGTATAAAGAGGTCATTTATACTATGCTAACTATTATAAATATGATTATATTAGTGTTTTGTATGTTTTTCTACGTATTATAGTAGCATACTTTACTGTTGGATGTTGTTGTTGTTGTAGTTGTTTTACTCTAATTTGTATTTCCTTATTTTAAGCTTTTATATTTATTCATTCGTTTGTTTGTTTTTACACCGTTTTTTCCTCTCAACTTCCACGCACTTCCCCTGAAACGTCTCGAAAACCCCCGGTTTAGAGGATACCACGCAAATTGTGTAGTGATCTTCTAATATAATAAAGTATTAATTCAAAGGAAAATAAGACAACATCTACAAAAACTAATTTAAAACAGAAATAAATATATCGAATCTAGCTCTCCGAATAATGAGGATACTATCATAATATTGAGATCAGGGGTTTCGTTACTAATCTTTTTCGAGGATATAGCACGTTAATCGTGATATAGTTTATTCATATAATAAAGGATTTCATTACAGTGGAATTAAAGAGAACATTTCATTTCATACCAAATTCACCATAAAACGTGTCGAATCTAGTGTACTGAATAATCAGAAAGCTTTTTGATCACGGAAGCCACCGGTAGTTTCTCGCAAGGTCCTCATGTTGAGTCGCGTGTCATTTGCAAGTAAATTATTATTTTTCCGTTATATCCCCCCCTTTTCAATCCCAACCCATAGAAATCTCTTTATCGCCCGGTTTAATATGAATATGGAGAGATGCGTAGTTAGATGTTTGCCGTGTGAGTCCAAACTGACTATCTCGTTTAATCTCGACGGCAGTAATAAACAGATGCTGCGCGAGCAAACAGAACCGTTAGGGAAAGTTCTGTCTCGAATAGCGTCCGGCATCATCAAAACACGAAGCAAAGAGAGAAGATTAAAGCAAAACAAAGGGAAAAGTGAGACTCCGGAAGTGGATAAACCCCAAATCAGTTTGTGTGTTAATGGAGATCACGTGTCCGTGGAGACTGTGAACTCTGATGCGTGGCAGGATGGGGCTGTGCTTCATGTGGGGGATTTGAAGTACAAAGTGGAACGAAACCCTCCAACATTCACTGTATCCGAGCTGCCATCATCTCTAATGTCCGGGTTTCCAGTTTGTCCCAAGCTGGAGATAGAGTTTGGAGATCTCGAGGACTGCAAGTTCATATGGCTCAAGGAAAGCTCACCTAATGCCCAAATGAGAGGAGATCCAGACTGCTGGAGGGAGGCAGGACTTGAACGTGTGTTTACGCCATCTAATCTGGACATTGGTTTAAGGGTGATGTTGAAATGCACACCAGGGAATGGATCCAAGTTTGGGGGACCCAAGGAACTGGTGTCTTCAGGTGCAGTAGAAGCCGGTCCAGGAACATGTACCTTTGATAACAGGCACATTTACTCTCAGAAGATCACAGATGATTCTTCACTGAGGGTTGTGTCTTATAACATCCTGGCTGATGTCTACGCTCAAACTGATCTTTCCAAAACGGTCTTGTACCCTTACTGTGCACCATACGCCTTAGAAATGGACTACAGGCAGAATCTGATCAAGAAGGAGCTGTCGGGGTACAACGCTGATATAATTTGCCTCCAGGAGGTGGATAAGTGTGCTTTTTTAGATAGTTTATCTCCTGCGTTGGATGCTTTTGGGTTGGAAGGTTTTTTTAAAATGAAGGAACGACAGTACGAAGGTCTGGCGACGTATTTTAGGAGGTCAAAGTTGAAGTTGCTCGAGCAGTATGATGTCGTGCTGAGAGAGGCCTTGACGGCAGATCCTCTTCATCGGGAACTGTTGGAGAAAGTGTCCACCAATCCCAGCTTGAAAGAGAAGATCGAAACCAGGTCAACGGTGTTGCAGGTATTTCACTGCAACAGATTAAAGACCTTAAAGCAGTGGTTCTCAACCTCTCCTGCAGGGACCCCCTGACAGGACATGTTTTTGTTTTAACCCTGAAATGGCACACCTGATTCAATTAATTAAAGGTTCAAAGGCTTAATGTGTATTTGACTAATTGAATCAGGTGTGCCATTTCAGGGTGAAAATAAAAACATGTCCTGTCAGGGGGTCCCTGCAGGAGAGGTTGAGAACCACTGCCTTAAAGCAATGATTTGACTCCCATTGTCCAAAAGGGCTCCAAGACTTTTCCAGTTGTTTGGGATTTACTGGATCAGGCTTAAGGATTTTTTTTTCTTTAATTTAGCTTAAGCTTGGTTTAATGAAGAAAAAAAAGTACATTTATTTATATATATAAATATTTTTTATATACACTATCAATCATAAATTTAAGGTTTTACCCTTAAGATTGTATTTATTTTATCAAAAATTCAGTAAGACCTTAATTTTGTAAAATATTATTAAAATGTCAATGAACTTTTTCTATTTATTCAATGGCATTTTTCTTTAATTTATTTATTTTCTTTATTTTAAAATAATTTTATTTGTTTCAGTGTTCATTTTATTTTTACATTTTTCTCTAATTATTTTTTTTGTGGCTTATTTCAATCCTTGTTTTGTCTTGCTTCAAATTGTATCTATGCAAAACCAACAAAAATGCATCGCCTGCCCAATTTCTCAGGTGACCATTCTGCAGTCGTTATGCGACCCATCAAGGATATTATGTGTCGGAAACACACACCTGTACTGGCACCCTAAAGGTAAGCATCAATGTGAATGAAATGACTTTGATTTTAATTAAATTTAACCATATTGTTTTATTTAAACAGGGAATGATCCGTGTTAACATCAGTAGATTATGGAGTGCCACAAGGGTCTGTTTTAGGCCCTCTGCTATGCTGCCCCTTGTTAATATTATAGGGTAACTAAACACTAAAACAACTTTTTTTTAGTTAATGATCTGTAAGAATGGAGCTTCATAAATGCTGTTCATTGATTCGAGTACATTTTTTGACATTTGGGTTTAAAGTATTTTAATTCTACAATATATGGTGTAAAAATGTCTGAGTGCTGCCCTCTTCAGGTTGAACGGTGGCTACTGCAGTTGAATTTTCCTATTGGAAGCTAACCACGCCCTTGCCTACAGAGAGATGCGTCTCAGGTGCACGCCCCCCCTCCGCTGGGCTCTGCCCACTTTTCCAGCATTTCTCAAATATTGCCAGTGGGTGGAGTCAGGCTCTGACCAGGGGTTTAGTTACCCTTTAAAGGTGAGCATCAATGTGAATGGAATGACATTCCATTGTGTTTTCAGGAGGAAATATTCGACTGGTCCAGATGGCTGTGGCCCTGAAACACATGAAGCAGGTGGTGATGGAGAAGCATCCTGGAGCCAGGCTTATATTCGCGGGTGATTTCAACAGCACGCCCTCCTCCGGCCTCTTCCAGCTCGTCTGTCAGGGATCCGTCTCGGAGAATCATGACGACTGGGCCTCCAATGGCCCAGAAGAGCAGATCCAGGCGGGACTCACTAACCCGTTCCAGCTGGCCAGTGCTTGTGGGGTCCCGGCCTACACCAACTACGTCGGGGGCTTCCAGGGGTGTCTGGACTATATATTTGTCGAGCCACATGTGCTACAGGTGGAGCAGGTCATTCCTCCGCCCAGTCACGAGGAAGTCACCACCTCTGTGGCCCTGCCGAGCGTCTCGCACCCGTCTGATCACATCGCTCAGGTGTGTGACCTCAAGTGGAGAACAAGTGACTAACATTTGCTTCAAATGTGTCCATGCACATCAATCATCAAATGCAAAATGCATTTATTGACTTGGACCATATTATAACTAAACAATTTTAGCTTTTAAATGGTCAGATTTTCATTTCAGCATTGTATTTATCATATAGGTTCATTCTCACTTGTACAATTTAATATTTATGATGAGGATGAATTATTGTGACATTTATCAAATGACACTATTGACTCCTACTTGGAGATATTAAAAGCTGTATTTAAAATATGATTGTTTTTAAATCCTTTGCTAAATTTTGTGACGTTGCTTTAACTTTGCTTTTCAAACTGGAAGAATGAAAACGGTTAAGAAAAATAACCAAATTATCTTTAATAGACACACTGAGTAGTATTGTTTTCAGCGATGCGCAATGTTAACTTCTCAAGAAAATTGTTTGGTTTCATGACTCTTTAAAGCATTAAACGGTGACACTTCATTTTATTTCTTCAAAAGCGACAGGTTATCACAGATTGAGCCTTTAATACACAACCATACAAGTGATGCATTTCACACTTTTATTCATTATGTTTTTATGCATTTTAAAAAGGGGAACAGCTAGATGATTCTTAGCATTGAATATTTTCAAAAGCTGGGAATAAAAACAGTTGTCTTAAATATTCTGAACTGGTTTATTTATTAATTTAAATGGTAAATCAAAAGCAGGTCAGGCAAGTGCGTTCACATAGTAAAGCACAGCGCGTTTAAGGCAATTGTGATTACATACATAATAAAAAGGCTGCTTATTTACAACATCAGACCAGTTCCTAATATAATCCTATGCATGTTAAAAGCGTTAAAACTAATGCTTAAATCAATGCATTGCCAATCTCTTAAGTGTGCTATTATAAGAACAATCTTTTATTTATGAAATGCATGCTTCTCTGAGAATCTTTCCTTGGATGTATGGCATGCATACGTTCGGGAACGATGTATTCGGAATGAAAAAAAAAAGTTCTCATTATTAACAATGCTTGATGTATAAGAACTGATCTTAAGTCTTGTGCGTACTGCAGCACTTACTGTAACAAAAAAATCCAGGGCTACTGCAAGAGCTCCTTAACAAATGTAGATTTCATACTTTGGTCAAATCTATAGATTATATGGCTACATACATCAAGAGAAATGAATCTGGGAGAAATGTCAGTCAGGGTCAAAGGTGCAACGAATAAAAATAAAATGTTAAAATGCACTACCAAAGATTGACATTAGCAGGTGAATTTTTGGTAACAATCCATTGAAAATGGTACATGAACAGCTTCTGTGACAAATCAATCCACTAATCATGTCCTTTGGAGCAGCACACATCCTTTTTGAACAGGAAGTGCAGTTTAGTGTTTGGAGAGCTGCTCGGAAAGCCAGTCTAATCCCTCGTATAAACCAGTCCCTTGAGTCGCACAGGTCGCCTGGACATACCACTGATAAAAAGAGAGTGAAAAGGTCAACACTAACATATTCTTACCAATAACATATAGAGTTGTCAAAAAGTACACAGACCTCTGACAAATCACAGACAAATCCGATGAGCGCGAGTAAAATAGGCAATCAGAGGTGTTTACAATTCTGCTCAAAGTTCTGATTGGTACCGAAGTCGGTACTTTTTGATAACTCTAATAATAGATACATTAGGCATTTAAATGAATGATGAAACTTCATATTAACACATATCTGATTCATGTATACATTTGCTCAAAGGTAAATACATAATAATAACCAATATAACATTTTTATTAAAGGGGCATTCGGCAACCCTAGCTATTTCTTTGCTGATTTTCACTTTTGTTGTCGCGTGTTTTCTCAGCGAGCTCCCCCTACAGCTGTGAGGCCTATATTTCACAACAATGTCGTAAAAAAAACTCACTTGCGGCCCCTCCTCCCCCTTTCTACCGCTGCTCATGTGCATTTGTTATTATCGGAGCCGGCCAACTTTATCATGTGGAGCGATGTCTACCGAGGTGGGTAATAAATCACACACATTGAGGGCGGCGTGTGTGTTTATGTCGAATTGCCATAAAGCAGTTTGTGTTTCTCTCTCGTTCTCACGAGACTTCCTATTTCTAATATACCGGGACGTTAATCCTCATGTTGCAAGGTTGGTTTTCCGCCTGGGAACACTGGGGGGAGCGGGGAAAGTCACCATTCTCACCAGAAAAGGTTATTAAACCATCCAAATGATTTCTAAACGGTTTTATTAAGCTGAAATAGTTGCCGAATCCCCCTTTCAATGGAGCTTATAATTATGCATAACTATTATAATAATATTGCACATTAAGCTTACTCACAGTTCTGCTTCGAAGTGCTTGCAATCCAAGTTTGTCCGTCATCTCACTGATGGGCATTGCATTTGGTAAATCTTGTTTATTTGCAAAAACCAGCAGGACGGCATCTCTCAGTTCATCTTCCTGAAGCTGTTGAATTTTGAAACAGAACTACTCATAAACATGTCACATTTACTGATGATTTGTGCACAATAAAGCAATAATTTTGTCAAAATGCCCCAATTATGCTATTTTAAAGCTTCCTAGTTTTGTTTGAGGACTGCTACAATAGGTTCATATGCATCCGAGGTCAAATAAACATTTTAATTGTTTCATAATATACATTGCACATCATCTCATTTCTCAAAGAGGGAGTGAGTCTGGAATTGCTGAAGACTCGTTTCAGCAGTTCAGAATCGAGACAAGAACTTTATTTATCGTGCACTTTGATCTTGAAAACTTGCAGTTTGCAGACCTTTTACATACACAAACAACAATATTACCAGTGTTGGGAGTAACGTGTTACAAAAGTAATGCATTACAGTAACATATTACTTTTTGCTGTAACACGTTACTCCCAACACTGGTTATACAGTGTTCAGTACATGTTCAGTAAGGCTTGCGTTACAACAGACTTTTAGTTTTAATTGTAAAACAAAAAAAAACAGCAAGATCGCGAGACATTAACGAAAGAAAAATGCAAGTAGGCTAAATTACCTGTTCGTGGTCAGTCAATAGCCGCGTGTGGTGTCCAAGTCTGTAAATAAAGACTAAATGGCAGCGTCTGATATATTTGTATAGCGATTTATTTTTTACAGGAGTGCCGTGAGGCATGATTTCGGCCTCTGTGCTCGCGCTGGCCAGTGGAAAAGCGGCTTGGTGAAGATGGCATGAAGAAGACTATACATTCGCGAGATGGACGTATGCGCATTAGGCTGTTCGTTCTGTGTTTTCTTTCTAAACAGTTAGGCTATGTTTATGTGGTATTTTTCATGTTTTCATCACGCAGTCATGTTTTTGATGCGGTGGTGACGCGTTCATGTAAGGGCGGCGGCGCTGCCGATATAGCACCTAAAAGCTGTCACAAAGAACCGGCAAAAGCAATGATTATGAATATGTCAAATATAGCAAGGAGACATTTTAATTGTTTATTAATAAAGTCAAGATGAAGTTGACGATGCTGACTCGCGATCTTCGCAGTAGGCTAGTGAATGCACCAGAGAGAAATGCACATTTCATTTCATAAGCAGAGAGCAGTCTGTTTTCTTTCGTTTTGAATTGTTCTGTTTACAAGTAGACATTTCAATACAGATATATTTTTCAGGTCCGTGAATAGGCTACCTTATACGCTGAGTTTCGGTTCATTTATGAGACGCGCACCAGTTCACGCGCCGGCACCTCCATGATTATAATTGTCTGCTATAGGCTATTTAACCTACTTCTTATTTATTAAATCCAGGCAAATGGTTGATGAAACATTGATTAAAATTAAGATACAATTAATACAAAACGAAATTCACTTTCTGTGTAAGGTCTCTGTGAAAGTTTTAAAGCAGTCTTTTAGTGCTGCTTCAGAGCGGTTGCGTCCGTAACGGAGAACTGTCACGTCTGTAACATTGTTTTTTCTCAAAAATGCGAACACGAAAAATAAAATAAAATGAATATTTTATGTTCTGTGGAGAGCCAACCCTTCTTCATTCGATTTGCGCAGTGTAATTCACAGAATTAGCCTACAACAAAAAAAAATCGTTGCCTCCTAAAAGTTAAAGATTTTTTTTGTCACGCATGACTGTCTATTTCCCTAATATTAAATATAAAACGCATGTGTAGACTGATATTTTTCTAATGTCTGGACTCCTTTCAGGGAGGAGCCTATGGATAAACAGATGTTTCAATAGTTTGGTATTAATGCATTTTCTGAGAATTTATATTTCAAGTTTTGACTGCAAATGTCATGTCCATAACGCTGGAATTCCCAAATTTTAAATAATTTATCCTCAACTAGTTTTGTGGTGTAGGTCTACGTATTTTATAATGTTAAGTTAACTTCAAATAATACTAATAGTAATTTAAAGATGTGGTAGCATTGGATCTGGACGGTATGGATAAGAGTTGGAAGGGGTGTGTCGCGATTCTGCAGGTTCGTGGATCTGAGTGTCGCGATTTCGGTTTCATATCGCATATCGTTACAGCCCTAGTCATTTTAGAATGTTAAGTTCTACTTCTGTATAGTTATTTTGGTGAAAGTAACTCAAAAGTAATACAGGAGTAATGTAACGCATTACAATTCTGAGACAGTAATATTGTAAGGTAATGAATTACTTTTAAATAACAGTAACAAGTAATATATAATGTATTACAGTTTGTAAGTAACTTGCACAACACTGAATATTACACACTGCATGAAAGGTAATATTCGTAAAAGCATAATAGGGGCACTTTAATAGTTACTCATGTGTTGTACTGCTCCAGAAATGTTTTTAATCTCAGAAGGGCTTTTCCTCACCATCTTCTGAAGCTCTTCTGCTGCTTCTTGTGCTCGCTCACGATCGTTACTGTCCACAACGAAGATCAGACCCTGAAGAAACAACAAAACGTGTCACATTCAGAGTAAAAACATCAGTCAGAAAATATAAAGCACAAGTTCTTCTCTTAAAGACTCATATCATACACATTGCATGCACACAAAGCTGCATCACATTGTGACGGACTCAAATCAGTCGGTGCTGCCCAAAATCTTCAGATCATCAGACTAAAATGATCAGGAATCTTGTTGAAAACATGTTTTCTAACGCTGGGATTCTTCAGAAGAAACTGCAGAGCTGTAGGTGCTACATACAGCTTTATTTCTTAACAGCAGAAGCACTAACAATAATACTAACTATCAAACTTCCTTGCAAATGTTGAAAATGAGCCATTTTTGCAGTTTAGTTTCAATAAATGTCTTACAATACTTTTTGAAGGAAAATTTGATCTTCATATTATGACCACGTTCACTCTACATGCAAACTGTAATATTTATTGCACTATTATCGTGTTTTTAGGCATTTAAAATACTAAAAAAGAGGCTTTGCTATAATGACAACTGATTAGGCTGGTGAAGGACACAGTTTGGTTATGTGAGTGCAGAAATAAAGAACAAGCACACCTGGTAACACTTTACAATAAGGTCCTATTAGTTCACATGAATCCATTAAAGGGGCTATAATATGGAAGAATTTGTATGTATTAATCACCTTTTTATTGCCAATGTGTGAAAAGCTTGCAACTTAAAACCTAAAAAAATAAGACCTTCCCCGACTCGGGTCGTTTTTGCTGGGAAAATCAAAAGCATGTGACGTTTACGCCTGAGAGCCTCTTATCCATTCAATTACACATAAAATGAACGAATGCTTATACAATGTTTAGGATAATATGCTGAAAGAGCCGTTCTGTACTGTAATGTCATTGCAAGTGTCATGCAAAGAAAAGGATTAATTCATATTTGAGTCTACAGTCTCAAATATGATTTATAATCAAAATATCATAACAGTGTCATTTTATTGAGCTCATCTGTCGACATGATGAATGTCAGATCTGCTGTAAACACACATCACTATGGTCAGATGCTTTCTGAACTGCTGTTTTCTCATTTCTGTGTGTTTATTTTGTTATTGAGAGGAAAGATCAGCACATATTTACATATTCATCTAAACGTCACTCTCAGTAGTGGACGGCGTCGGGATGTTTGTTAACAGTATATCACTGCAAAGTTATTTTCAACTTCATTTTACTTCTAAGCAAAGAACGAAAAAGAACTTTGCCGTGAGTATATCGGGCCCTGAATCACGTTCAGTCTCTTGATTGTCACGTGTGCATGAATGCAATAAGTCGCTGGCTGAAGTTCACTAAACAGCCACCGGTATCGCTAATAACAAGGATTTCTGAATTCTACATATAGACCATTTAACTAACATTATGTAACAACGAGCAATGCATTTATTATATGTTAATAAAAATACAACTATTCATTGTTAGTCCATGTTAGCTAACCCTAACCGAAACTTTTAATTTGAATAATGTATTATATAATTATTTGAGATTATCACAATAATTGTGCAGTTTAAATTTCAATCACATTTTTACCAAAGAACACTGTGGTAAAGTACAAAAAGATAGTTAAAAGGTCTTTCTTCATATGAAATGAAGGTTTGTGGGTTATATCAGATTAAATTATATTATAATCATATAAATATTAATTTTCACAGCATTAAAGTAAATCATATGGGCCTATTTTATATTATATTATATTATATACGATTCAAAGAAAAAAATTTAATGCATGAGGCTTACACTGTAAATAACAAATAAAACAGAATTAAATCATTGATCTCAATTATTTGTTACAGTTAATCGTCAGCACAAAATTCATGATCGAGTGAAATGACTTGCCTTAAAGGGACTTTGGTATGAGTAAATGTAAAGAAACGCTTTATAAGTATTTTTCATTATTATTTCTAATGTAAACCTGTCGATTTTCCATTATGAGTTAATAGATGATCCATATAATATGAATAATCTCAAACATCCAGCAAAGAAAAAGAGAATTACATAAACAGAAGAGAAACTGTTCTGTCCTCCAAATCAAACTCTTGTAAAGGCCGTGCCAGTTCAACTTAATCCTAATAGAAATACCAACATCCTCTACAAAGAACATCAACGGCATCCAGCCAAACTATAACTACACACCCGTAGTTGTTGTTCTAGCAGCTCACAAGGCTGGACGATCAAACTCAATCAGAACGGCCATGGCAGAATGAGCAATTCATCGGCTGGAATGCTGCGACTCCACTGTTGTTTGACTATCTTAAAGGGATAGTTCACCCAAAAATGAAAATTCTGTCAGTAATTACTCTCCCTCATGTTGTTCAACCCCGTAAGACCTTCGTTCATCTTCAGAACACGAATTGAGATATTTTTGATTAAATCTGAGAGCTGGATCACTCCTCCATAGGCTTCTAAGGGATTGAAACTTGGCAGTCCAGAAAAGTTATTAAAGACATCGTTAAAATAGTCCAAGTGACTACAGTGGCTCAATCTTAAGTTTATGAAGCGACGAGAATATTTTTGGTGCGCAAAAACAAACAAAAATAACGACTTTATTTCAACTATTCATTTCCTTCTCTGTGGGGCTCGAGTGAGTTAGCGTAGTGTGATCGCGTAGTGCTACGTCACACGTAGGCTCACTATTGGCCGACGCTGGTCATGTGTGTGATGCGTGTGACGTACAACACAGAAGCGCTGGGCTGTTACACTAGTGAACTCACTCGAGGCCCACAGAGAAGGAAATGAATAGTTGAAATAAAGACGTTATTTATTTATTTTTTGCGCACAAAAAGTATTCTCGTCGTTTGATAAACTTAAGATTGACCCACTGTAGTCACTTGGACTATTTTAACGATGTCTTTAATGACTTTTCGGGGAACAAGTTTCAATCCCTCAGAATCCTATGGAGGAGTGATCCAGCTCAAATATCTTAATTCGTGTTCCGAAGATGAACGAAGGTCTTGAGTAATTACTGACAGAATTTACATTTTTGGGTGAACTATCCCTTTAACGTGTGTGAGGGGACGTCCTGCTGTGATGTGAGGCCATTTATGCATCGGTTTACCTGGGTATTCTGGAAGTAGTGTCTCCACAGAGGCCTGATCTTATCCTGACCACCCACATCCCACACGGTGAAGCAGATGTTCTTGTATTCCACCGTCTCGACGTTAAAACCTAAAGGAATCACACAGGGTTGGGTGCATTAGCATTCAAGAGATGCAGATTTTTGCAGTTGTTCGCATCAAGATGAGAGTGTCAGGGTAATAAATCAATGGCAAATATCACAAAACCTGTCAAGTGCATGTACGAGTCATGAAAATAATGTAACAATGGAAAAACCTTCAATGCTTAATTTCCTTGAAGCAAAATATTTGACTTTGAAATGGATGTTTTTTGTGAGAATATCTCTTAATTGAAGGTATATTTATTATAATGTGAACGTCAATAGGATATCAACACAGCATCCCTTGACTTAAGTCCCACATATAAATCTTTCATACATAAATTCATAAGTTTGAGTCTTTTGGTGTCTGATTTGTCTAGACTGATGTACCGGTATTTGATCTGTTACCTTACCTATAGTAGGAATTGTTGTGACTATTTCTCCCAGTTTGAGTTTGTACAGGATTGTGGTTTTCCCAGCTGCATCCAGACCAACTGAAGGAGAACAGGAAACAAATCACGTCAAACACTTAGGAAAACTTTGCATAAAATACTCACTCCTATTCTCTAGTAAACAAAGTAAACCCTAAAACGATATGTGAATTATTCACTGATTTCTTTTACTATCATTTAAAATATTAGACGTGTATAGAAACACGTTGAAAACATAATTTAATGGAAAATATCAACAGCAAAATATACTTTCAAACAAAATAGCCAGTTATCTAAGCTAACTCACAAAAAAAGTTTCCAACTCACCCATGAGAATTCTCATCTGCTTTTTCCCAAACAAGCGAGAAAAGACGCTCGAAATGGTCAACCCCATGTTAAAACAGCTCAAAAACAACTAAAAAAGTGTAAAAGTCAAACACTTCGAGGAGTGAAAGTATCAGGACCACCGCTAGCGCTTTAGCACAGCAGCTTTCAGCACTCAAATATCAACCTGCTCAAACTCCAGTCCACATCAGCAGTCAAAATAAAGCGTTCTTCTTGTTTTCTTTCACTTTTCTCGCTCTTTTATTCTCTCTGTCAAGATGGAAGTGTGTTTTGTGCAGCAGTTTGAACGCTAATGTTTCTTCACCACGTCAGACTTATTTTCGCAGCAGCTCCAACGCGGTCGAAATGACGTCACCGGTGCCACGTCACGAAACACTGATTGAGAGCCCGAAGACTTCAGACCTATTTTTTTTACAGTCTATGCTTCAGACGTAAACTTTTTACCTTAATAAATGTTTAGATTTCTTTTCATTTAAGTAATGCCCTCTTTATTCCCCCCCCCCCCCCCCCCATTCTTGTTTATACCACTGTCTAACTTTTGATTTGTGCTATGATGTTGTTGAAGTGTTTTCTTTCACTGTTCTTCATATATTTGTTATTCTTAATAATTATTGTTAATTCTTATTCTGTTGTTTCACACTGTAAACTGAATGTGCAAATAAAGCATTAAAAAAAAGATTAAAAAAAGACTTCATACGTTAAAAAAAAGAGTGTGTGTGTTTGGGGGCTTCAGACGAGTTTGTGATTGATCGTTTGTGTTTACCCACATCATGTGTGATCTTTTTAGTTGAAAATTTTCAAACAGACTAAAACCTAAACATGCATGAATGCAATAGGATATATATAAAAAAAAATACACATGGTGACCTATTTGTTTTGTACTTTGTTCTGTTTTTTAACGTTTGTTTTATTTTTTCTTCTTTGAACCTTGTGAAAAACTAATAAAGAAAAAAATTATGACCTATGTTAAACCGTATCTATCGATCTATCATAATTGAGCAAAAACTATTTATCATGCATTTTTCTATTCTGTTTAATATATATATATATATATATATATATATATATATATATATATATATATATATATATATATATATATATATATAAATTTAAATGAGAGTGAAACTAATGTTTGTAAATAAATACAGCATTTATTCTATATATTTTAAAGGCACAGATCAATATTACAGGCAGACATCAGCTCATCCACACACTAAAACAAGTCAAACATGACTTATAACTGTGGTACATTAACAGTACATTAAATACAGTAGTAGAACAAAATAATAGTGCATACATAGTACAGCAGTAGTGCATAATGTATAAATTCACAGTCATATACATTCTGTATTTGAAAGGCACATATTGAAGGTAGGCAAGTCCATGAACATTAGAATCTATAGGCCAAATGATTTTAAGTGGTAATTAACTATACAAAATTTACTGAACTAGATTTATTTATAAAGATATTCCATGAATTTCTCCAAATAAAAAAAATCGGAGACATAATATACACATTCAGTTATGATTTAGAGTTTTTTCTTCTGTAGCGTTTTATCGTTTGGACAGTTGATCCGAGAGCCAATCCAGTCCTTCATATAAACCTGATCCTTGAACCGCACATGTGGCCTGAACGAACCACTGAGAGAGAGAGAGAAACACATGTGACCTCACACATCATCAGCTCTATTCCGCTCATCTGCATTGAGTGTGTGTATCACTCACTCACCTGTCTTCCTCTCAGTGTGTGTAAACCCAGTCTGTCTGTCAGCTCAGAGACTGTCATGGCTTTGGGTAAATCCTGCTTGTTAGCAAGAACTAACAGAACAACATCTCTCATCTCATCGTCCTCCATTACCATTTTTAGTGCCTCTGCTGCCATTTCAATCCTCTCATGATCGCTGCAGTCCACCACAAAGATCAGACCCTGAATCATACAAACACACATGCAAAGATGGCATTTCGCAAATAAAGCCACATTTGGGCAAATTTAGTAAACTGCAAAATCAGATTGTACTTATAGTGATAAAACTCTGTTACCTTGGTGTCCTTAAAGTATGGTTTCCAGAGGCTTATGATGACACTCTGATAACCAACATCCCACACAGTGAAGGAGATGTTTTTATATTCAAAAGTCTCAACTTTAAAACCTAGAGAGGTGGATGGCAGAATTATGAGCAGTTAGACCTGAAATATAGAAAATAAAACATGGCTTAATTATAGCGTAGGCCTATGTTTTGTTGAGTTTCTTACCAATAGTTGGAATAGGCGTGGCAACTTCACCAAGTTGTGAATTGAGTTTGTAAAGGATTGTGGTTTTCCCTACTGCCTGCAGACCAACTTGGAACATAAATATTTACATTTATTCCCCAGTGAAAATGTACAAGAATCATAATCTAAAATTTCACATATTAATTAGGCCAAATGAATATGCATATATTCACCATAGATAAACAATAGTTTGTTTAAAAAATTGTATACGAATCAAATAATAAGAGTAAAGTGCATTTTGAGGAAAAAAAAAAAACATTTACTCACTCATAAGCAACCTCATCTCTTTTTTCCCAAAGAGACGTGAGAAAATGCTAGAAAAGTAGATGCCCATTTTTAAAAGTCGAGATGAAAATGCTGTTTGCTGTATTTAGTGAAATAAATGTCCAGAGGAAGAGGCTCAGATTGATAGTGTGATGTTGGTCTGAGTGTATGAGTGTTTATATAGCCTAGCCTAGGCTTTTTTGCTTTCGGTTCGACTAACACCTCACACAAGACACGCGCAGTTTCTCTCATAGCAAATCCAACGTGTTCCAAATGACGTCACCTACTGCATCACTTGCTTAGGCTTGTTTGAGATGCGCCTCGTCTATGGCCTCGCCTAAAATTTAGGTAAGAGTAGGCGTCTCTAATGAGGGGAGAAGTAAAAAAAGTGCAGGCAAGACGTTCTGTTTTATTTCGACATCACTCTATACATCCTGAATAGAATGAAACCTTTTTTCCGCCTTTTCTCGAGACCGTATGTAAACAAAGTCATCCCCATGACCTACCTCAGATGCGGAGCTTCCCGCACTATAAAAGCTGGATGAACTTCCTGATCCATCAACAAACAACAACAAAAATTAATAGTGATTATACTTCTATTACAAAGTTTGGTGAGTATTAAAGGGATAGTTCACCCAAAAATGAAAATTCTGTCAATTCCGTTCATCTTCGGAACACAAATTAAGATATTTTTGATAAAATCTGAGAGCTTTCTCACTCCTCCATAGGCTTCTATGTAATTGAAACTTGCCGGCCCAGAAAGATAGTAAAGACAGAAGGCACATTTCCATTACAGATTTGCGCAAAACTTTTGCGATTTTTTCTAAATGTCGACAAAAAACTATTGCGAAATGACAGTGTTTCCACTAACCGATGTTATGCGACTAAAACGTAATTTTTTCCTCTCGCGATAAGTCATTCCAAAAATCATGGCGACGGATGTTGGTGGGTTTACGTTTATCCCAGCCACTGCACTGGCCATTATTATTGATGGAAGGAGACGTGTGTGTGTTATCCAAGCATTAATGGCAAGGAAAGACCCTTATACTTGAGAGCGGCTCATATGAGGAGTTTCTGGGTGTTTCTCACTCATTTTTGCTTCAAGGTCTTGATTGTGGCATTTCTTTGAGATTTAGAAACCAGTATATCCTGTAATTCTTTTGTCTTTTATGAGTTTAATAAAGAACTCTGTCTCGTATTCTGTCCAAACACACCGCGTCTTCTATGTCAGGTGACTGTAATTGCGCAAAACTGGGAAACGGAAAACTGCGAATTTCTTTTTCGAATTGCCTGAAATACCACCTCATGCGAGTGTAAAAACATTTTTTGCGATAAATGGGAGTTTTTGCGAAATTGATGTTTCCATTAGGCGTATTTTCAATTTCAATTTGTGCAATTTGAAGGGTAATGGAAACACGTAGGCTCACTATTGGCTGACGCTGGTCATGTGTGTGATGCGTGTGATGCTGGCCAATAGTGAGCCTAGATTCTGACATACAACCCAGAAGCGCTGCGCTGTTACAGTACACTACGTGAACTCACTCAGAGGCCCACACAGAAGAAAATGAATAGTTGAATAAAGTCATTATTTTTGTTTTTTTTGCACACAAAAAGTATTCCAGTCGCTTGATAAACTTAAGATTGAGCCACTGTAGTCACTTGGACTATTTTAACAATGTCTTTACTAACTTTCTGGGCCGGCCAGTTTCAATGCCTTAGAAGCCTATGGAGGAGTGATCCAGCTCTCAGATTTAATCAAAAATATCTTAATTTGTGTTCCGAAGATGAACGAAAGCCTTACGGGGTTGGAACAACATGAGGGAGAGTAATTACTGACAGAGTTTTCATTTTTGGGTGAACTATCCCTTTAAGCCCTATTGTACCCTATATCACAGTTCACAGGATTGTTTTTGACCTGCTAGGTACGTTTGTGTACTGGTGCGGGTAAATTCCTGGTGTGGGCTAATTTACCCCTGACTACTGTTCGCAGTCTGTGGGGTTTATTGTAGACCTGCAGAGTATGTTCGCGTACTAGTGAGGATACTTTTTCTAGTTTGCATTGAATTACCCTTTACTACTGTTCACGGTCAGTGGGGTTTGGTTTAAGCCCTCTAAGTACGTTTGCATATTGGTGAGGGTCATCTTTTCTTGTTGGCTCAAATTACTGCAGTTGTGTTTGCGACCATGTCTTCTCATTGCTGTCGTTTTTGTATATCGGCTATGAACCCCTGTGATGGGCATCAAGTATGGCCCTCATGTCTAGGGATTGCACACCTGGCAGATGATGTTGATAATCCTTGCAGTGCAGCTTGTGACCTAGAAAGGAATGTGGCTGGAGCTGTGGCTGAGCGTTGTAGAAAGAGGGAACGCTCTCCAGGTAGTCAGCAGAGGAGCTCAGGTACGGGTCAAGGGCCAGCCGTCGAATGTTCCTCCCAATTTTCTCGGGCCAGTTGTGAGGAAGTTGTGTCAGACCCATGGGTTCTTTTGTCCACAGTACCTCATGGGTACCGACTGCAGTTTAGTCGGCGCCCCCCTCCCTTTTGAGGTGTCTGAATGACTATTGTCAAAGACACCCTTTTGGAGCTTGTATTGCTAGAGGAAGTACAAAGTTTGTTTAAAAATTTGCCATTTTAGAGGTGTCCCCGGCAAGCCCCCTTCCTTACAAGGCAAAGTTTTCCAGTTCAGGGTTCTACCATTTGGACTGTCCCTGGCACCGAGAGTATTTACTCTCTGTGGCCTTAGTCCCCCTTCAGTTATGAGGTATCAAAATTCTTCCAGATGTAGACGATTGATTAATCTGCGCCTCCTTTCTAAATGAAGTAGTCCTGGACACAGAGAAAGTACTAGCCAATGTTCAATCCCTGGGTTTCACTGTGTGCTGGAAGAAGAGCAGTCTCCAGCCTCGACAACAAGTGAACTTCATCAGTATCAATTTCGATTCTTTGACAATAAAGGCATGTCTCAAGCCTCAGAGGATCAACAGTCTGAAAAAAACTTTAAGACACTTCCAGTCAGGGAAACTGATGACTGCACACACATTTCAGAAGTTGTTAGGGTTGATAGCAGCAGCATCAGTGGTTGAGAGCACGTTGCATACAGCGTTGGTTCAATTCTTCTCATCTCCTTCCAAAAAAGAACAGAGGAGTGAGGCTGTTAGTGGCCCCTGTGGCTGTTAGTGGCTGTTACTTGGGCGTGGCCCTGACTAGCTTCTCTGAGAGCAATCCACATCCCAGGTGTGGTGAACCGGGCAGCCGATATCTTGTCCAAGACAGGGCTTCTCCTGGGAGAGTGGCTATTACACCCGTAGGTAGTGGGTCAAATTTTGACCTGATACGGGGAAGCCCATATCGATCTTTTTGCATCCAGGCCTAGATGCTCTATCTGAAGAATGGCAGACAGGATTGTTGTATGCTTTCCCCCCCATTCCGTTGATTCCTCAAGTCATCGAGAGAGTCAAGGAGGGTCAATACTCAGTTCTGCTGGTGGCTCCACGCTGGCCAAGAAGGCCATAGTTTCCGTACCTAATTCGACTGATACGTAGGCATGGGCAGCCCTGTATCAGTCGAATTAGGTCCGGAAACCATGGCCTTCTGGCCCCATCTACTCAAGCCAATTACTCTCTAAGGTGGAAAAAATTTCAGACTGGTGTGTGAACTCAAAGGTGGACCCAGTAACTTGTTCTGTGCCACATGTCCTTAATTTTTTACAGCTTCAGCTGGATCAAGGCAAGGCAGCCAGTTCAATTAAGGTTCATGCCTCGGCTATTTCAGCATTTCATGAGGGGGCAGATGGAAAGTCATAGGTTGACATCCTTTAATAGGTCAGTTTCTGAAGGAAGTTAGACATTTGGGTCCAGTCCGCACTCTGCGGGCATCGAGTTGGGACTTGCCTCTTGTATTGGACTCTCTCACTGTTCCAGTATAAGCCTATTGCGGAAACCGATTAGAAATCTCTGTCTCTCAAGACGGCCTTTCTCTTGGCTCTCTGCTCTGCTAAGGCGAGTAGGAGGGTGTGTCAGTTTGGCCTAACCCTGCATTTTTTCCGAAAGTACTTAAGCCCCAGTTTAGAAACCAAGTACTAGAGGTGGTTCAATTTCAAACCGTTTCTTCCAGAACAGGAGCAGTTACTCACCCTGTGTCCAATGAGGCATTGCGTACTTATGTAAATCATAGTCACTCTTTGAGGAAATCTAATCTTCTGCATTTTGTCTGCTATGGTCTGGCTAGGCGAGGGTTACTGCTGTCTAAACAGCTTTTGTCACATTGGATAGTCAACGTCATCTCCTATGCCTATTCGACGAGAGGTTCCTGCAGGAATATGAGCCCACTTAACAAGAAGAGTTGCTACCTCATGGGCTGTGATGAAAGGAGTTCCTGTGGGAGATATTTGTGCTGCAGCGTCATGGTCTACACCATGTACGTTTACAAGATTTTATCAAAACGATATGACCTGTGCAACACCTGTGAGCACTGCAGTTCTGATGTCTGTTTCCCAGCGAGATTCAGATAATCCAGGTAATCTGTTCCTCGTGACCCTTAGTATGAGTTATCGTATTTAGACTGTAGTGACGGTCAGAGTGAGGTCGAAACAGATCGTAAGTTATGAATATAATTATGGATCTGTGAGACCGAAAGAATGATCGTCACTATCCTTGTCGCTCGGAACACTAAGGTGTTCAATGCAAGAGGACGATCTGGAAGTTTGTCCTGCTTTTATAGTGCGGGAAGCTCCGCCTCCAGGGTCATGGGCAGGAGTATGTTTACATAAGGTCTCAAGAGAAGGCGGAACAAAGGTTTTACTCTATTTAGACTGTAGTGACAGTCATCCTTCGGCCTCACAGATTCATAGTTATATTCATAACATTCTCTCTTCTTGTAGTGGATCAGACACCTACGAGATCAAAGGCAGATATCGCGGGATTCACTCTCATGTGCTTTTTTTGCTGATAAACTGGATGTAATTTAAGTTCTGTTGCTTTCATATGAAAATAAATATACTAAACAAGACACTCAAAGTACTTGCTATTTATTTCTGTTTGAAACACGTGTTTATCAATAATTTTTACTTTAATTACAGACATGTTTTTATATATATTTTTAGAAATATGACAACAGTCACATAACCCATAGAGAGGTCAAACTGTCAGAGAGTTTGGGAATATTCACACATAATTTATACACATAAAAACATGATATCAGAGTTTTCAAATCAAACATTTTAAAAGAGAACAATACATCAAGGTTGTTTAAACCAATTAGCATTAAGCTGTGTTGTCAGCAAGTCGATTCCCATCGTGCTTTTGATCAGCGGTGGATAAAAAAAAAAATTCTTTCAAAGTGCAAATACAACAGAACACATACTAAAACATGACAAACTTTCTTTCAAAGTTCATAGAACAAGAATCAAAATATATAAATATTCTTTTCAAAAATAAGAATAACAATTTAAAATATGCAGTTTTGATTTAACATTAATAAATCAAAAGGCTTTTGATATAATAAACAGTCGGAGGCTGTTATAATATATACAGTACATTCTATTACGGTGTATTTTTCAAGTATCAGTCCACAAAACCCCCAAAATAAAGTATTAAAAGGACCATGAAATCATGGACAATTCTTGTTGTTTATGGAATATTACAGTATATTTATTATAAATTATGTATCAGTGCACATCATTATTTTTTAAAGTTAATCTTTAATCAAATTAACTTCCCTTCCCTTTTCCAGCAACATCTCTTCTCTTTTCTTCTCTGATGACGTGTTTACTGGCTTGATCAAGCCCTGCCCTATTTGTTCTCGTTCCAGAAGGCGTTTAACTCGGATATACGTCACAATAAGGAAGAGAAGACTTCGCAACTTGCATTTCATGTCGACTTAAATCATGAATTATTGTTGTTTGGACAGTTGATCCGAGAGCCAATCCAGTCCTTCATATAAACCTGATCCTTGAACCGCACATGTGGCCTGAACGAACCACTGAGAGAGAGAGAGAAACACATGTGACCTCACACATCATCAGCTCTATTCCGCTCATCTGCATTGAGTGTGTGTATCACTCACTCACCTGTCTTCCTCTCAGTGTGTGTAAACCCAGTCTGTCTGTCAGCTCAGAGACTGTCATGGCTTTGGGTAAATCCTGCTTGTTAGCAAGAACTAACAGAACAACATCTCTCATCTCATCGTCCGCCATCATCATTTTTAATTCCTCTGCTGCCATTTCAATCCTCTCATGATCACTGCAGTCCACCACAAAGATCAGACCCTGAATCATACAAACACACATGCAAAGTCCACATTTTGCAAATAAAACCACAGTTGGGCAAATATAGTAAACTGCAAAATCAGATTGTACTTAAATAGTGATAAAACACTCTGCTACCTTGGTGTTCACATAGTAATGTCTCCAGAGACCTCTGATGACACTCTGACCACCGACATCCCAAACAGTGAAGGCGATGTTTTTATATTCAACTGTCTCAACATGAAAACCTAGAGAGGAGGTGGATGGCAGAATCATGAGCAGTTAGACATGACATATAGAATAAAAATGAATGCAGGATTTGATCAATTATGGCTTAATATGTTTTGAGTTTCTTACCAATAGTTGGAATAGATGAGACAACTTCACCAAGTTTGAGTTTGTAGAGGATTGTGGTTTTCCCTGCTGCATCCAGACCAACTTGAAGAAGAAATATTTACATTTATTCCACAATGGAAATGCACAAGATTAATAATTGGAACATTTTCTAAAATATTAGTCATAGAGAAATAATAGTTTGTTCAAAATTTGTATACAAAATCAAATAAGAAGAGTAAAGTACATTTTGAGGGGGAAAAAACACATTTACTCACCCATAAGCAACCTCATCTCTTTTTTCTTCAAGAGACGTGCGAAAAGGTTAGAGAAGAAGATGCCCATTTTTAAAAGTGCAGATGAAAATGCTGTTTGCTGTATTCAGTGAATATAAATGTGCAGAGGACGAGGCTCAGATTGATAGTGTGATGTTGGTGTGAATGTGTGAGTGTTTATATAGGCTTTTTGCTTTCTGTTTGACTGACACCTCACACAAGACACGCGCAGTTTCTCTCGCGGCAAATCCAGCGCGTTCGATATGACGTCACCTACTGCATCACTTGTCTAAAGCAAATCTTGTTACGATGTAAAGTTTAAGATCTCTTAGCTGAATAAAGATTTCAGATGTTCTGTAACTCTGACGAGGATCATGTGCGATGTTTGTTTTTCCTTCAGGCATTGTAAAAAATAATCTCTGAAGCCTAGCCCGCACAAGTAAAGTTTAAATTCACATTACATAGCATACCTACTATTGCTACTATTTTATGTTTTTGATGCATAAAAATGGAAGTTGAATTAAAAATCATAGCTGTTTAGCACCATTTTGGCTCAGAGTTTGTGACATTCTGTGGTGGAAATTGTCACCCTTAATTTAAAATGATTTTATATTACAAGTACAAAGTACAGCACAAATAATATATTTTTATTTATTTAAAATAAAATAGGGCTTCACTGATACTGTGTGTTTGATCTCCAAAATAATAACTCTTGTCTTGTTCCTGATTATTTTGCACTTTGTTTTGTCACGTGATGATGACATGACGTCATTTCGAACGCGTTGGATTTGCAACGAGAGAAACTGAGCGCGTCTTGTGTGAGAGTGGCGGTGTTGAGCTGTCAGTCAAACCGAAAGCAAACAGCCTATATAAACACTCACACACTCACACATCTTCACACTAGCAATCTGAGCCTCTTCCTCTGGACATTTATTTTCACTGAATACAGCAAAAAGCTTTTTTATTTAAAATGGGCGTCTTCTTCTCTAACATTTTCTCACGTCTCTTTGAGAAAAAAGAGATGAGATTGCTTATGGGTGAGTACATTTTTTATTTATCGAAAATGTAAAACACTGATCTTTACTCTTTGATTCTTAGTCAGTTTTTAAAACAAATATTTCTCTAGTGCACTGCAAACAGATGCATATTTGATACGTGAATTTAATAAAACTTCAGAAAATATGAATCTTGTGCATTTTCATTGTGGAATAAATACATATACATAATACATATTTCTGTTTCAAGTTGGTCTGGATGCAGCAGGGAAAACAACAGTCCTCTACAAACTCAAACTTGGTGAAGTTGTCACAACTATTCCAACTCTAGGTAAGAAATTTCAGGTCAAACAAATGTTTATTGTTTACTATATTTCATAAGTATTGAATCACTGAAACTGATAATGATTGACTCTGATACTCTCTAGGTTTTAATGTTGAGACAGTTGAATATAAAAACATCTCCTTCACGGTTTGGGATGTCGGTGGTCAGGACGTTATCAGACGCCTCTGGAGACATTACTATCAGAACACTAAGGTAATTATGTGTTCAGTTCAAAATGTATCTATTATTTTATCACTTCAAATCTAACCAACATTTTTTTATGAAATGCCCTGAACATTCAGTGTGTGTGTTTGTATGATTCAGGGTCTGATCTTTGTGGTGGACAGCAGTGATCCTGAGAGGATTGAAACTGCAGCAGAGGAACTAAAAATGATGGTAACTCATTTATGATCTGCATATATCATCACATATATTACACTAGTTCAGTATAATCAATAATAATTGTGTACGTGCATCAAATCCATTTGGACCTTTTCAGCTGGCGGAGGATGAGATGAGAGATGTTGTTCTGTTAGTTCTTGCTAACAAGCAGGATTTACCCAAAGCCATGACAGTCTCTGAGCTGACAGACAGACTGGGTTTACACACACTGAGAGGAAGACAGGTGAGTGAGTGATACACACACTCAATGCAGATGAGCGGAATAGAGCTGATGATGTGTGAGGTCACATGTGTTTCTCTCTCTCTCTCAGTGGTTCGTTCAGGCCACATGTGCGGTTCAAGGATCAGGTTTATATGAAGGACTGGATTGGCTCTCGGATCAACTGTCCAAACGATAAAACGCTACAGAAGAAAATACACTAAATCATAACTGAATGTATATGTCTCCAGATTTGTTTTATTTTGGGATATTCATGGAATATTGTTAAACATTCTTATATATAAATCTAATTCACTGTATATTTAACTTACCACTGGTGTAAATACATTTTTAAATCATTTTTGTACATGTCTGCTTTCAAGATGTGCCTTTCAAATATCTTCAATAAATTCTGTATTTATTTACAAAATATTGTAATTATGAATTGTATTTCATTTAAAATAGATTAGCAAAAGACCAATCTACAATAGTTTTACTGTTCTTAAACCAAACATTCATTACAGAAATCATGATCAAATAAGGGCAAAATAGCTTTGTGTGATTTCTATAGTAACATATACTAGAGTTACACAGATACTAGAATCAAAAGG
Organism: Gila orcuttii; assembly: GCA_026230005.1. Taxonomy (NCBI): domain Eukaryota; kingdom Metazoa; phylum Chordata; class Actinopteri; order Cypriniformes; family Leuciscidae; genus Gila; species Gila orcuttii. The sequence continues at coordinate 37,465,938 of JAPDVR010000022.1, read as the reverse complement.
AACAGAAATAGATTTATGCTCAACAGATTCATAATTGACATTTATTTACACCTGGAAAAAATATATACTTGTTCTTCATGAGGGAAACAGAACAATGAAATTCTTTCTAGGGAAAAGCTACCGCTGGTAACAGGAAAAAAAATAAAATAAAAAAATTAGTGGTTAGGGGTTTGATAGAAAAATATTGTTTATGCTGAAACGTTGGACTGTGGTTTGATGTACATGGTTTACAAAACCCGCAAATTTCCATTTATATCATTCTATAATAATCACCACAGCAACAAGTAAAACATCCTGTACTATAACTACCAATATAAATGAGTAGATCAAAAATACAGATGTCAGAAAATATCCATCAGTATAACAAACAGGCATCGTGTCAAAAGCAGTTCGTTATCAGCGTATTAGAATATACCTCTTTAAAATTCAAGCATGTTAAAATAGGTTTGTTCTTCAAATATAAAACATGAATGGTTGCCCAACAACCAGTTTTCACATACAGTCCCAGATTCATTCAACAACACGTCCCATGAGTCCAAATCCTACATCATGAACCAGATAAACCGTGTCGGATAGAGAGAATGAGTGTGACGGTCTTTGTCTCTCTAGCTCAAGGCACACAACAGAAAAGATGCATCTCTGGTGTTTCACTTCATGGAATATGAGCATGTGTTTTTATAAGTCGTGGTTATGCACATTTTAGAGAAGAAAACCCTTCTGTTGCTCGACACATTCCACCGATAAAGTGCAAATAACAGAAGCTCTATCTAAAGGTCAAACAATCATATTTCATGATATTAAAGCATTGATGTAAACTCTCAAACTACACACTTGGTCCTGAAAGAGATCGATCAAATCAAACTAAACAGAAAATCAAAGGCACAAAGAAATTGCATTATTCACCTTTATCGGTCAAGCAAGTGTAAAGAAAAGCTGTATTTGAAGACTATATTGTGTTTAAGTATTAATTTTCTGAATGAGGTTGCATACATGATTTTGAAGTATAAGGAAGACCACAGTATCTCTAATAGTTGTTTCTGTTTAACCAGCGACGTGTCATTCAGTTTAGTGAAGGAGGAGAGGAAAGGAAAAGACAATGGCTTTTTTCCCCTTCTGTCGTTAGTCAGTTTATGAATTAAAAATAAAATAAATAAATGCATGTAAAACTGCACTGGTCTTTGTTGGGTTTGCCTTCATTATGAGAAATACATATTGCATTTGTGCTGTAGGGTTAAAGCCAGACACCGGTGATAATGTGCTAAGATGAAATATACTCTTCAACCTTTATAGGTTAGTAGTGTTTATCTCTGTTAAAGGAGAAATAATTTAGCCTGTTATTGCAATGTCAAATTTAAAACACAGTTGACTGGCTGAATATCATGAAAACATTTGCAGGGAACATTTCACCCCAAAATGTAATGGAAAAAAATATATAAAAGCCTATTTTTTAGACCCATTAAGATTTTTAGTATATGACATTTTCTTGATAATTAAGGACATTTCTACATAGATTCTGTAATGCACCATGTCTGAGTTTTTCTTAATATTCATGGTGATTCTCATTTTTGAATAATAATGTAGTGCATAATAATAGAAAAAAATACTTTAATAATATTTAACAATTTAAATAATGTCATTGTGTTTTTCACAGTAATGAAAATTAGATTTGGAGCATTATAGTAATGAAAACTAGGTTTAAAATGCGTTTAATTATGAAAATAATCCATGCAAAATATAGTGTCTTAATTCCTCCTCAGATTGGGGTGAAATATGACCTGATTATCACAACAATAATGCCACAGTGCAATTATATACATATATGTATTAATGGTATTTTAACGGTCTTAAAATAGGCTTTATTTTCTCTATTTAGAATATCATTTCTTATTCCCTCTTCCTCATTTTGGGGTGAATTTTGACCTGATGTTTTTGGACAGGTTTCATGAGAAGAGGAAGTGATGTTCTTACTCCAGATGTTCTGGTGTCACAGCACAACCATTTCAATATTTCCATTATGGAGGTGAATATAAACCCGGCCCACTCCGATCCAGTAGTTTTTCCTGATTCCATGTATAAGCGTCTTCATGTTTAAAATCAAGGGAATGTTAATCTCACACAGTGAGACTTCCAGCATTCAGACTCAGAATGTGTCCGTATCATGATTTCTGCCATCATTCGCCCCTCGGGCGCTCAGTCACGTGCTGTGCGGTCAGTAGTCTGTGCTGTTTTTTGGCAATGCCAGCATTGTCCGTTCAAGGGCACTCAGATCTGCAGAAGCAAGTGCACTTGGAGGATCCAGCAGAAATCCGGCGGGTGTGTGTCTGTTAACCCCGTATGAGCCCCAGTCTGGTCTGTCAGCGTTGGCTGATGGTCAAGGGCTCGGTGGTTTGTGTAAGATGCCCTGCAGGTCCTCTGGAAGAGAGAGTATGATGGTCTCGATGTGGGACTGTAGTTTGGACAGAGTTCCTGGTTTGACAGGAAGTTGATCTTTCTCGGCCTGAGTCTGAGACACACAGGAGATGAATTTAAAAAAATAATGTACAATCAATGTAGAAAATATAAAACAAGACTTTTCGAAGTTGTGAAAAACGATAAGTTTGTGTAAGAAAAATATTCATATTTAACATGTCTAGCTTCCGGCCAAACGAACATACGGATTCCACTAAAGTCTAAAGTTATGTGACTAATGCGATGTAATGCTGATATTTACGCTACACACACACACACACACACACACACACACACACTACACTACTTCTGACGGCATAAGTTGCGTTTTGCCCGCAAGTAGACTGCATATGTTCGTTTGGCCGGAAGCTAGAATTTTATTTTGTAACGTGTAAAATATGAATATTTTTCTTACACAAACTCATTGCTTTGCTTCAGAAAGCCTTTATTAACACCCGGAGCCGTGTGGAGTTTGTTTATGATGTATAGATGCACTTTTTTGAGCTTCAATCTGATGGTTGCAATCCACTGCTATTATAAAGCTCGAAAGCGTCAGGGTGTTTATTAATATAACTCAGATTGTATTCGTCTGAAAGAAGAATGTCATTTACACTTAGGATGGCTTGAGAGTGAGTAAATCATGGGCTAATTTTCATTTTAAAGTGAACTACTCCTTTAAGCTACACACAGAAAATCCCACTCTAGAACTGTTGTCGTATTACGCTGGTTTCACACTGCACATGTTAGCAGACCGTAAGCAGCGCGTATTTTTTTCGGCACCCATGTTAACAGATTTGAGCATTCACACCGCACGCAGAGGCTGAATTAAAGTTACAATGGTCAAAATACAGAGCAGTTTTACCTAAAAAGCTATCTATTGTGCTATCTAAGATATCTATTGTGTTTTAAACAGTCAATCAAATGACCTTCAGCAATTTTAAAAGAAAA
>JAPDVR010000022.1:37387542-37460042 GCA_026230005.1 Gila orcuttii | reverse complement strand
CAATAATAACTCTGTCCAGGTGCGTGTAAATGCCGTCGTGTCATTGATTTTGTATGCAAAGAAATGTTCCTACCAGTGGTATGATGAAACTCTGTGTAAGTTCCAGGAAATATCGACGCAGAATTGCATTCTGGGCCGCTGAAGGACGCTTCTGTTGAACTCCCTGAAGTTAACCACAAAAAAACCCCAAAAAAACAGAATTAATAAAAATGAACAATAAAAAAAATGAATGTTTTAGCAGTGATATAATACACCAGAGAGACACTCACCTTCTGGAGCTGCTTGATAATGTCCTCGTCTTTATTCAGGAAAGGTTTATACGCAGTGTAGACACCTGAGACGAATAACCCTTCAGTTACTTTACTCTAACAAACACTGAGTTTTACTTATTCTTTTGCTTTTGGAAATGTACAGTTCTGTAATTCAAACATTAACAGAAAAAAAAATTAAAAAAAATAAGAATGAAACCTACATGAATACAGAAAATTAACTCATGATAGTTTTTCATTCAAGTCTCACCAGGTTTTGAGTCCAAAGTCTTCAGATTTTTTAGTTTCTTCACTTTCATCTGTTTGGCCATCTCTCCTTCAAAAAAAGATATTTATAATAATTTGACCTCTGTCAAATAGTACAAATATATTAACATATTTTCATTTGTATCAATGCTTGATTGCTCATTTAAACTTCTAAAAATCATAATATTGCTGAAAAATGTCAATGCTTCCTTAGGTTTAAATGTACATGCATTTAATCAGTATTGAAAGGTCAGAACCTGCTTGGTTCATGTCTCCGATGCGGATGATGTGCGGCCAGTGCTGGAGAGTTTTGGCGAAAAATGGGTTCGTAACTCCCAGAATGACCGAAGGCCTACAGCACAACACAACACACAAACACAAGATACGGTTAGAAGAGACCCAGTAAGAGTGTCACATGTCAGAGCACAAACACTTCCTGTCTGAGCTCCAGAAATACCCTCATCCCTCGATCTGAACGAACAACCTTGTATTGATTATACGCTCATCCTGACACTGATTGAATTACATGCTGTGTTTGTAGGTCAAAAGAACAAAAACTTGAAATATTACAAACCTGTCTATACACTCTCTCACACACACACAACTAACTACACATTTTAAGATACATACTATACTAGTGTATTTATCGTTGAATTATATACTGTATTTATAGTTGTATAATATACTAAATAAAATAATACTATAAATTATATCACAGTAATAAAATTAAACGAATATTACAATAATTGATGCAGCATAGTGAATATATTAAAAACTAAATTTTAATTATTATAAAAATATTTAATGAAAACAATTAAATTATACAAATATGAATATATTAAAAACAAAATAAACATTACTAGAAGGGAAATATAATAAAATATAATAAATTACATTTACAATAATATAGTATAATAAAATTAATATTACAATATTTAATACAGTATAGCAAATATGAATACATTAAATTACATTATAATTATAATAAATAAATGTATTGAAAACACACACACAATTGAATTGCTTTCACTAAATGTTATGATATTTTGTAGGGATGGCCCGATACCGATACTGGCATCGGGGATCGGGTTGATACTGTACTCATATACTCGTACTCGTACTCATAAAAATTCGCCGATACCACGTACATTTTGCGAAACGAAACTGGCCGCCGCGAGTGCTTTGTCGAGGTGAACTGAGACATAGGGACGTGCACTCCCAATGCAATAGAGTGCGGCGCGGCACTAGATCTGATGGCCGAGTGCGAGCGTGGGCGGTAATGCACTCACTCTGTGTGTGCGGGAGAATAAAACGATTCGCGGGACTCTCGCAAACTAGAAATATCTATGAATAAAACATATTAAAACTAATAGATTTTTATTCATCTGTTGCAGAAAAGCAAGAATAACAACTAAAACAGAATAGAAACGATTTACAGGCCAGAGTTTCTATTCATAACATGTTTGCAGCGTTGAGCGATGTAGCCAATCACAGACATGTGTGTTGATTTCTTGAACGCAATGGCCAATCAGAAGCATTTAAGATAGACTCCCCTCACCGCTCAAAACTTTTTTGTTCAGTGCTGAATTCTGTATGCTGGCAAATCCTCTAATTATAACAGTGTGTGGATATTATGAAAGATTCATTGTGCAGTCAGCTTCATTGATAATAACAGATGTGTGAGATCGCGATGAACTGTCAGCTTTTTAGGAATTAGGCTATTAAGGGAGCGCACTTTGCACGCATTCAGTCATGTCAGACCATGCATGCAGTAACTGCTTGCTTTTATGTTAAATTAACAGTGGTTTGTGTGTTTATACATTTATTATTTTACTCATTATTATTTATTTTTAGACTTGTTAAAACAAGCAGAGAAGAAAATAAAAACAGTCTTCTAACCGGTGTTCTAAAATAGTCTTCTGTCTTCTTTTCTGGGAGCCTATAGTTACTTTTGCGGTAGAAATATCGGTATCGGTACTCGGTATCGGCAAGTACACAAATGCAAATACTCGTACTCGTATCGGTTTGAAAAAAAAATGGTATCGGGCCATCCCTAATTTTTTGTTTTTTTATTATATTTTGTAAGTGTACAGTGAAGTGTACATACACTGCCGTTCAAAAGTTTGGGATCGGTAATTTGTAATTGTAAAATGTAATTTATGTGATGCAAAGCTGAATTTTCAGCATCATTACTCCAGTCTTCAGTGTCACATGATCTTTCATAAATCATTCTAATATGATGATTTGTAGCTCAAGAAACATTTAGTTTATATATATATATATATATATATATATATATATATATATATATATATATATATATATATATATATATATATGTGTGTATGAACACACACTAATAATATAATACAAACAAAACAATGTTTTAGATTTAATATCTATAAAAGACTGAGCATCACTCATCCAACACATTATTTACTTACGGAGCTTGTGTTCGAGTGGTGTATTCCTTAAACTCACTGTCATGAATGGTGAAGTACGGCCGGAAGTCACTGCAGTAACGCAGAGGAGAGATACAACTGCACACACACACACACACACACACACACAGAAATTCACATCATTAACCAGCATTTAAAAAAGTAATCTAGAAGTCAGCATTCGCTCTTGAACCACATTCTGCTCATATTCAACACTGTCTGAGTGTGTGGTGGGTAACGGTGTCTCTGTACATCACACACACATTGCATGAATTATCTAGCAGCCCTCTTTCAAGGTCGACCACAGCGTGGTCATCATTCAACTCAGCATCACAGAGCCATTAAACTTGTTTAAGTACTGCAATACATCTCATGCAAAACCCCCATCCCATTTTCTGAAGGAAAACAAATCTGCAGAATTCTTCAGAATGGATTTAAATATAATAAAATTGTGTTTAAATGAGTACTACACATTAATTAGTTGCTGACAGCATCATCAAATTAGTCCCGAGAACGTTTCATGTGCAATCAGAAAGAAACATGGAACCGATTTAAAATAAACAGGTTTCATCCTGCATTTTTAATGTGGAGTGAAGTCATCAAAAAGTATAGCTAAACATTTCGTGTCATATCAAATGCTAGACGACTGCAGGCATCTTAAGGAATCATAAAATTGAGTTTCAGCTCTAAAATCTGATTGGATGGATTGTAAAACAGCACATTAGTTGAGTGATTTTTAGTGTGTCTGAGATGGCGAACGGTAACATGGTTTATGTAACATTAGCAACACATTATTAGCTGTTTGATAACGTAGTCGAGCCAAAGGCTAATAATATCAATTACCGTTATGTGTCTGACTTTGTATAAAACGCATCATGATTCTGATTCATGGATTTGTAGACGAGCCTGTATAATTCACTCTTTCAAACATATATGGCTGAAATAAACTAACATTAACACTTGCCATTGTGTGGTGTTTACTAAAGTTGAACGGTGGATCAGGTAATCCAAGCTGCTGTGATTGGGTGGAGGCGGAGACTAATTTGCATATTCATGAGTCCACATATACTAAATGAAGCAAGGGTGTCGAGTTACATTCAAGCTATTTTAAGGCATGAAGAAATTATTTTCAAAGGAAATGTGTCAACTTAAATATGTCATTTTGAATATCAAAGATGAGTTTTAAGGGATAAAGTTATTGACTGCAGGGGGTCTTAACTGTTGTAAAATCACTAACACAATCTCACGTGGCTTATTACTTTATTCACCGTACCTGACCAATGCCAACACAGTGTCTGAAGATTCTGCCGGTGACGGCGCCATGACCACTAACGCTTCACCCAGCAACACAAGCTCCCACAACATCTGGATATGAAAAAACACTGGATAGAAACACCTGCAACATGAGAAACAGTGAAAACAGCAAACAGTTACAGAACAGATCAACATGAAACTAATGGATGCTGAAATGAAAAGGCTTTGTTTACTTAACACCATATAATGTGCGATTTGGAGTTACATAATGATTTTTGCAGATTAATTGTATAAACATACTATGACCAGACCAACACACTGCCATTCAAAAGTGTAGGGTAAGAACGATTTTTAATTTCGGAATGAAATTAATTCTTTTATTCACCAAGGATGCATTAAATTGATCAAAAGTGACAATAAATGCATTTATAATGTTACAAAAGACTTCTATTTGAAATAAATGCTGTTCTTTCTATTTACCAAATAATCCTGAAAAAAAATGTATCACGGTTTCTGCAAAAATATGAAGCAAAACAACCATTTTAAACATTGATAACAAGAATAAGAAATGTTTCTTAAATGTGTCATCAAATCATCATATTAGAATGATTTCTGAAGGATCATGTGACTGGAGTAATGATGATGTTTAAAAGTCAGCTTTGATCACAGGAATAAATTACATTTTACTATATATTCAAATAGAAAACAGTTGTTTAAATTGTTAATAATATTTCACTGTTTTTACTGATCAAAAAAATGCAGCATTGATGAGCATTAGAGAGAAAATCTTACGACCCCGAAGTTTTGAATGTCCGTGCACTTTTCTCAGCCACCAACAGGAGGCCCCAGAGGACAAGCAATAAACAAATCCAGCCCAACTATGAAATATAGTACACTATGTACTATTCACAGTAAATGTGCTTTACCTGAAGAGATCTACTTCATGGACGGTCGGCAAGACAATGGACACCAGACTGTCGCTCTGCGAATAAAAGATTAGACTCCATTACGTAAGAGCAAACTGACATAGACACATGAGCACCATCGCCTACAGGCCTGGCAGAGGCAATGCTTTTCATACCGGTGTGGACTGGACGAGCTGAGAAGTTCCAGGCTTGTCATAACATGTGGGGATGCGTAGCTGAGGAGAGCAGATGGCAGCGTTCGTTAATAAAGTGCACCAGAGTTTCAAACACTTGGCTAGTGTCTCACAAGGATTACCTTCATGACCACACCCATGATGGGGAGCGTAAGAATCTTCCCTGGGCACGGCGTGGGCCACCGGTCGATGTCATTGCAAGCTTTAACGTAAAAACAAAAACATTTATTTATTAACAAATAGGGGTCAACAAAGTAAGATTAGGCAACATGATATACAAACTAGAGTTTTGTATTTTCTGGAAAATGTTGCTATGCAGTTACTGTGTTTTGAGTTGCATGATATTCTGGTGGGAAAATATGGCTGGGATGGGAAGTGTTGCATTGTGGTTGTTAGGGTTTTCAAGGTGGTTCATTACAGCCATTACAAGTGAAAAGCACCAGCTCCTTTTTAATGCAAGTCTACTTTTTTTTTTTTTTTTGCTTGCTTTCTTTCCACCAAACAAACGTCTAATCAAAGTGCAGGAAGCAAGTTTCATAATGCATGATGATTTTGAAATGTTCCTAGCAATGGTACTAATAATGATGCTTGTTTTTGCAAAGAGCACTAATGATGCGGAGTTTGATTTGTTTTCAGAATAAGTGTTGGTATGTTGTCCATGTTTCCAGGACTCACCGGCCTCTAAACACGGCTCCTGTTTCTCAAAGTATTCTGGGGCGATGAGCTTCAGCAAAGAGTGGAAAAAGGTCACGTACGGCAGCTTGCTGATGAGGACCAGAGACTGGAGACACACATGCATACATGATGAGAGAAAGGTCATGAAGTTCACAAATCCTCTCAGGATACAGGCCAGAACACAAAAGACAAGATCTTAAAGGAAGTTTAGCTGAAAAAAACACACAAAAAAAAAAAAAAAACACACTCTCACGCTGCTTCAAAACTTTAGGACTTTTTCTTTCATGGCACAGAAACAAAAGTGCATTAATTTAAAACACATTAATGTGTGATTTCAGTCATTTCTGGAGCTTGATTTCATTGTGTGGAAAAGGAGCCGTACATCATAAATGATAATTCAGACTTCTATGGCTCATATAGTATGATGCGGCGAGATTATTGAGCCCAAACTGAGCAAAAACATGCAATTTTGTGCAAATTCTGATATTTATATGGTCAAAAGGTAAGATGAAATTCTAATAGCTTGTAATGTAAATCAATTAGATCTTTTTAACACTAATGCAGACGCTTACATAAAATGCATATAAATATCAGTCGTCACTATATATCTGCCAAAAATATATTTAAATGCTTGGTTTTATGATCAAAGCTCTGTTGTTAAACATATAAACCAATGCAATACAATGATGATTGAGAGATGAAATTAAAAACCTGATGGATCATATTTGATTGAAAAATGAGAATCATGTAAACCCAAGCTGCTTCAGTCCAGTAAGTGTTCATCTTGAAATATTTATAAAAATCAGTTCACAGCAAAAAGTCACGAGAACCACAAGCTGAAAGTGTACATCTGTAACTGAAGTACTTTTACTTGCTTAAAAAGTACAAACTATCAATCAGACGACAGAAGGCATGTAGTAGATTGTGTGCAACAGATTTTCAGCAACATTTTGATCATGTTGATCATTCAGAGGCTTTATAATTTTGTGTATCAGATATGATACAGTAGGCTTTATAGAGTTAAGGACCAAATGTAGATGCATCAGAAATCAGTTGGAAGTGGAAAAACAACAACAGTAGAGTAGCTAACATCGTTCCGTTAGCAAAGAAAACAAACTGGGATGTGTCGGCTCATGTCAAAAACCACAACGTTTCATAGAAGCTCAAGTGAAATCACCTCAAGAATTGCATAAGAAGCCGCAGGGCAGAAGAGGTCCCAGAAAGCACCCGTGTCTTCAAAAATAACGAGAATTAAAAGCTCTTGAAAAATTCCAGAACTACCAGCTAATCTCCGCCTCTATTTTTAGGGTGTGAACACGGTCGGGCCGCTGGTGAGAGATCAGAATCACACTGCAGAAAATCAGACGCAGGATGCTCGTGTGGTGTTGGGACTTGTTCAGTGCTGCGCTTAAGCGTAGCTGGCAGCAAAGGTACAGATACTAAAACATGGGAAGCAAACTTGGGACAAAATGAAGCAAAAAACCATTTGAGGCTACTGGAGGATGATGTCATTGAGGAACTTCCTTTCATATGGAACAACCAATCAACAGATGTCTGTCTCTCAGACTAAAGACACCACTTAACAACAGACCCTTTTCACAGACTGTGATGACACATGCAATTATTAATATCAAAAATCTAGCAAAGCTTTTTTTTATATGTACATTTCACTGTACTTTGTGTTATCTTACCTAGGCATCAAATAAAATAAAAAATAATTAAAAAATTGTTAACTCTGACAATGGCTGAAGGAGTGACGGTAAATTTGACATTTCTCTCTTCTGACCAACGTAATTAAACTCTCAGTATTTTTTCTTTATGAAAGTCGTGGGAACACCATCATGGATTTTTTTTTTTTTTTTGCTATTTGAGAAATGGAAACAAAAATTTAGCTGTAGTCTCTTGGTCATGGCTATAGAGCGCAACAGTCGGGATACAGAAGTAAAACCTCTGGATTAATCTTGTTCCTAGGGAAATTGATTTTTAACAATACACGCATATATAATGCATTAACAAGCATTATATGTGCTTGTCAAAGCATTTTCCATTCATTTCTCTAAGGGAGAAATGTATGGAAAAAATAATGATACACACACCTTGTGCTTCTGAGAACCCTGGAAATGTGAAAAGGGTCCATTTGAGTAGAGGACAGGAACATAATGTGTATAAATTATGATATAATGTGCACCAAAGTGCCAGGAATTAGCTCTAGGGTGGATGAAACACAAAATGCTTCATTGGAGTTGTTTAATGTACTGCCATAAGCAAACTGCATGTTACAACAACACCCAAACATCTCTTTAAATCCATCACCTCCCTGATCAACTCAATGTCTGTCATGAGGCATCAGGTTCATGGGTCAAGTCATCTTGGTCGTACCTTCTGAAAGTAACCCCTCTTGAGCGACTTGTCTCGCACCTGTCTGAAGTACACGTACCCGTAGTAATAACCCTGATCTCTCTGTGGGAAAGAAGAAAAACATGCACATTTCCTCTTAGTAGTAATGACATGCAGGGTTTGAAATTAATTTTTTTTTACTCACTGGCCAATTTGGCAATACAATTTTTAAGTTACTTGCCATTTAGAACTTCTACTAGCCAAAAAAAGAAGAAGAAATAAACCATATTAACTAGGTCACAGCTTATATATATAAAATTTGGATTTCATACATTCATTTCTTATTCAAATAAAATACTGTCATCCAGCCATCTCCTCCCTTCCTCTTTCATCACCAAACATTTTGGTTGGACAGATCAATACAGTACAAAAAACATAAAAAATGTGGGATGCTGGAAAATAATAATGTATTTTCTGTTAACCAAATTCCTTTTAATCTCCGCTATTGCTTTAATGCAAATGATTGTTCGTGCTGTTATTTGTTGCGTAGTGACTGACGGGCCTATTCAAGTAAGCCAGATATGAGCAGATTCTGCACAATACGATGCATTTAATATATCATGACGACTCAAGAGTTGAGTATTTGCGCAGTTTTGGCTTACACGAACTTCCCCAGCAAAGTGAGTAAACATAATAAATAACATGCCAAATTGGCTACTGATTTTACAGCGTTACCCGCCACAGTTGATTTTTACCTGCACTTGGCAGATGTGTTCATTTCAAACCCCGATGACATGTAACAAATTACTTGCAGAAGTATTTTAGTGACATTATGATTCATTTAGGGCTATCTTAATGAACAAGGCGTTAATGTCACTGACCTTGAGACAGACCGGCGCGTCTCGCTCGAAGTGGTCGAGGAAGCATCCGAGTGAAGACTTCCTGCCAGTGGCCTGCCGGAAACGGAAGCAGAACTGTGTGTCCCCCAGACAACCTGTGACCAGAGACACAAACACTCACCTTTATCTGCAGAACTACACAGCGCAAATGTGCACATGCTGAATCAAGGTCGTTTTATAAAAACCATGCTTGTTTTTTCCAAAACATATCTGACTTATTAACTTCAGCCAAAATATGATTTAGTCTGCCAAAACATTGTGTTCTGCATCATCTCTCAGAAATAAAGGATGCAAAACTGTTCTGGTTTTGTATTTTTAAAATCGATAATAGGCTTCAGTTTACATCATAGTACAGCAAAACTGCACTTGGCATGTTGTATAATAGACAAAAGCTATGAAGACACTTCACTGGCACACTATGAATTTTGGAATTTTACTTTTCCATTTCCATCAATATTTCCAGAATTCAAAAAGAGACTTTAAATTTTAAAAGTGCATGTTGTGTAACAAAGGAATGACATTTTCAGATCTTCCAAATAGTATCAAATAATCAAACACAAGATGCAACATACATAAGTTAAGGAGCCATCTACATTATTCTAGAAGAACCAACAGAATCATCACTTCAGGCTGTTCAGACGTCCCGGGCCCGATTGCTGTGGTTTAGATTAGGACAGGCATGTTTGTGTGTTTGTCTCTATTTTTGGCTTCTTCTCATACAGTGATGTGTGTGGGCCACAAGGAACAAGGAAGGTGGTTTGAGCGAGTGTGAAACCGGATTACTGGATCTATCTGCAGGCCGTGACTGATGGATTACCTCATCCTCCCCTTTAACCCTTTCCTCAACACCACGGGAGTCTATAAAAAGCAGCGTTTACACAATATTTAGAGTTAATCCTACTGAATGCAGTTCAGCACACAACAACGTCCAACTACACGCTTGTTACATGCCAGATCTAGAAAACTCATTTAAATAATCAAGCACAAGATGATCAGGACAATCATTAATAATTATGCTTTAATTCATAACTAGGGCTACATTTATTATGATAATTAAAGTGTCATGAAGATGGAAAAAAGTAAAGGCAAAAAAAATAAATAGGTTGACAAATATATTTTTTACAGATAAACACGGGCACAAAATGGCCTGTTCAAAAATAGTCATCGACATTTACATTTCAATATTTATTCAATACATTGCAATTGATCATTTTTATATTTAGACCACAATTCAAGTATTAATATTCCCAGTACAATTCACTTACACTGTAAAAAGTTGTGAACAAAATAAAGATTACTGGAATATGTTTTACAAGAAAACACTTCTTCAAAATTTCACATTTAATTCAGTGTTGTTCGCCGTTCCTTTTTAATTATTTGTCAAATTTACTAGAAATTTCAGTGAAAATTGTTTCTACACCAGTGTAGAAACAAAACATGCACTTCATTCATGGAGTCTCATCCATCATTATAAGACATTGACAGATTTACTGAACACGAGTGAAATAAATGCAGTTGGCTGCGGAGAGAGTGAACAAACGCGTAATGTCACAACAGATGCACTTCACATCTGATAGGGTGGCAGGAGCTCTGTTGCCACAGCAACCAATGCTTTTCTCGTGCCTCACCCACAGCATGCGAGAAAACATGCTAACGCACACCAGAAATATCCATATGCACAGCCTGACCCACAAACACTGGCATCTTACTCTTGGCCCTCCACGGGGAAAACGGCTCCAGGAAACTGATGTCTGAGACGAGAGGCATTTTCACAATGGAATCAGTGAATCATGGGCAATGAGAACTGGATACGAGACTCACAAGTCAAATCAGGTTTGATTAGGTTACATCTGTCAATGAATCGACCGTTTACAGTGTAGAATGTCTCATTCACATGTATTAAAGCAATAAGTCACAATAAAATCACTGCATTCCAATGATTTTACCACGGTTAAAGGATGTCATTAGGTAGTTTGGGGTCGGTAAGACTTAAAAAATTCATTAAAAACAGTAATATGAAATATTACAGTTCATAATAAAGGTTTTCTATTGTAAAATGTAATTTATTCCTGTAAACAAAGCTGAATTTTCAGCATCATTACTCCAGTCTTCAGTGTCACATGATCCTTCAGAAATCATTCTAATATGATGATTTGCTGCTTAAGATTATCAATGCTCCTTTATTATTAAACTGTGAAACATTTTTCCAGGATGAATAGAAAGTTCAAAAGAACAGCATTTATTTCAAATAGAATCTTTTTTAAATTTCTTTCAGTAAAAACTTTATGCATTTCTGAATAAAATAATTAATTTCTTCAAAAATAAATTTTACCGACAATTTTTTTTAATGCCAGTGTACTTAATGAGATCAATTTTGATTTCATGTTGACTTCTACAATGGTGAAATAATTGTATGTGCAAGTAATATGATAACTGACACCAATGTTAATATATTTAAATACAAGTATATTAAACGATAAAAATAATCACAAAGCCTTTCAGAGCCTTGCTGCAAATATACTACAATCAATGTGCCACCACAATCTTTAAATGTTGCTCATCCAGTCAGATTTTCAGAGCTGGAACTATCGATATGATAAAACTGCCTTTTACTAGCTTGTAAAATATGATACACATTTATGCTTTCAACAAGACATGCTACATCCTGTAAGATAGTGTATAGTACGAGAGCTGAAGTGAGTAGAATGATGGGATAGGGTATCTGCATACATCAGGTTCTCCAGTTTCAGAAAGAGAGAACAGTATCAATGTCACACTAGGAGACTCACTAGAGAGTGAACTACTCGGTTACTCACGTAACCTCAGTTCCCTGAGTTAGGGAACGAGTATTGCGTAGCTATACGCAGTGGGGAAACTCCTTTTCCTCGATTTACTGAAGCCTTTATGTAAAGCGCATTTGCAGCTGCACAGCTAGAACATGAGCGTCTGGCTCGCTCATAGGCTGCGCTGCGGCAACTGCACATCCAATGGCGCGGGCGCCTCTGACGTGCGACCAATGAGATTACTCTGCGTCATACACGTCAGAGCCCGCCAAGGGGGCGTGACCTCAGTCTATAATAGTCCCCGAATTCGCCATTATAGCAGGTTTAACGACTGAAGCGACAACTTGCCATGTTACCATAGTGCGGCCGGCTACGCAATACTCGTTCCCTAACTCAGGGAACTGAGGTTACGTGAGTAACCGAGTAGTTCCCTTTCGAACGGTCACTTCGTATTGCGTAGCTATACGCAGTGGGGACGCCATGCAAAACGCCGCACTGAGTAACTGGCTGCCACTGCAACTCAGGCCCCTGAGCATACAGAACAAGCCATAACCGCACCATTATGCATAAATAGACCAGACACCGTCCGGTCTAAATAGTACGCATCAGTTAGAATAACCCAACATACTACACCAACGAACCCAGACACTGTCGGGGTTATTAGTATATGAACGTATACCCAGACAAGTGGGTTTATACATGAAATTATAACCGGCCAAAGCGGGTTTTATATATGTATGGAATATAACCGGCAAAAGCGGGTTTTATATCATATAACCGGCCAAAAGCGGGTTTTATATATGTAATTATAACCAGCAACAGCGGGTTTATATATATATATATGTGAATGTGATTGTGCACAGTAATATATGACAAGACCGGCCACAGACGGGCTTTAATCATACCGAAAGCACCTTCGCCTGCAGGGAAGGCACTTCCATATTATAAAAAGTCATAAATGTGGAAGGCGAGGACCAGCCGGCCGCATCACAAATATCACTTATGGGAATGCCAGATGACCAAGCCCATGACGAGGCCATACCTCTGGTCGAATGGGCCTTGACGCCTATAGGGCAAACTTGACCTACTGCGGTATAAGCCATAGAAATAGCATCCACTATCCATCTAGACAGTCTTAGCTTAGTGACTGGATCCCCCTTGGATCTACCACCAAAGCAGACAAAAAGCTGTTCTGATTGCCTAAAAGACGCAGAACGCTCCAGATAGATTCTCAGCGCTCTGACAGGGCAGAGAAGATTAACCTCTCCATCCTCTGCAGAAGGAGGGAGGGCTGATAACGTTACCACCTGTGCTCTGAACGGTGTTGAGAGCACTTTAGGGACGTAACCATGTCTGGGCTTGAGGACGACTCTGGAGTCATCCGGACCCCACTCCAAACATGCAGGGCTCACAGAGAGCGCCTGCAGATCTCCCACTCGCTTGATAGATGCCAAAGCCATAAGGAGAGCAGTCTTCAGCGAGAGGGGTTTTAGATCAACCGATTGGAGCGGTTCGAAAGGCGGACCTTTCAGAGCCCTCAGGACCATGGAGAGGTCCCAGGACGGCACAGATGGAGGTCTGGAGGGGTTCATCCTCCTAGCACCTTTAAGGAATCTCACGACCAAGTCGTTTCTTCCCAGTGACTGGCCTGCCACCAGAACATGATGCGCTGCTATGGCTGCCACATACACTTTGAGCGTGGACGGGGAGCGACCCGCATCCAGCAGCTCCTGTAGGAATGAGAGAACCACAGATATCTCACATGACCCTGGGTCAGCCTGATTTTTCGAGCACCAGCTGGAAAAACCTGACCATTTTGAAGCATAGAGGCGCCGAGTCGACGGGGCCCTGGCTTCAGATATAGTGCTTAAAACCTTCTCAGGAAGGTCTTTGGGTACCCGTTGAGGGGCCACACATGGAGGGCCCATAAATCGGGTCTCGGATGCCACAGTGTCCCGTTCGCCTGTGTGAGGAGGTCTTTCCTCAGTGGGACAGGCCATGGGATTGTGTCCGATAACTGAACCAGTTCCGGGAACCACGGTCTGGTTTTCCAGAGAGGGGCCACCAGAAGGACTGGGCACCCGCTCTCTCTGACCCGTTTGATGACCTGTGGGATCATCGAGACGGGGGGAAAGGCATAGAGGGGACGGTTGGGCCAGACATGGGCCAGCGCGTCCCTGTCCTTCGAGAAGAACCACTTGCAGTGGGTGTTGATTCTCGAGGCGAACAGGTCGATTTCGGCCTCGCCAAACACCTGCCATATCAGACTGACCGTCTGTGGGTTCAGGGACCACTCGCCGAGGGGAGTGTTGCCCCGTGAAAGCATATCCGCGCCCACATTCTGGACGCCCGGTATATGCGCTGCTCTCAGAGAGCTCAGGTTGGTTTGTGCCCATAAGAGAAGGTCTCTCGCCATCGCATGCAGGTTTCCAGACCTGATGCCCCCCTGGCGATTTATGTAGGCCACCACTGACATATTGTCTGTGCGGACTAAAACATGGTGACCTCTGAGGTTCGACAGAAACGCCATCAGGGCCAATGCAACTGCTTTCATCTCCAGACAGTTGATATGTAAGCTCTGCTCCGTGCTCGACCAGAGGCCGGATGCAGGCATGCCCTCGTGCAGCGCTCCCCAACCCAGGTTGGACGCATCTGTAAGAACCACTTTCCTCCTGGAAATTGTTCCCATTGTCACCCCCTCGTTGTACCAGCTCTGAGCCCGCCAGGGAATCAGGGTTCTTAAACAACCGTGATTTACCACGATGCGCAGTTTGCCCGACTGCCATGCGTGAGTTGGCACACGGCGCTTCAGCCAATGCTGCAGCGGGCGCATGCGCAGTAATCCCAAGCGGAGTACTGGCGATGCTGCTGCCATGAGACCGAGCAGTTTCTGAAATTTTTTCAGCGGCGCGTGCTCGCGCGCTCTGAAAGTGCCTGCAAGCGCTCGCACTGAGAGCGCGCGCTCTGGTGTGAGACGCGCTGTCATAGCTCTCGAGTTCAGCACTGTGCCCAGAAAAATCACGCTCTGGCTGGGGGTTAGTTTGCTTTTTGAAACATTGATTGTGAAACCCAGGCATTTTAGATGGCCGAGAATCAAATCCCTGTGTGTTAATAGCTCGATTCTCGACTGTGCCAGCACCAGCCAGTCGTCGAGATAATTTAACACACGCACTCCCTGATGTCTCAGAGGAGAAAGCGCTGCATCCACACACTTCGTGAATGTACGGGGCGCCAACGATAGACCGAACGGCAGAACGGTGTATTGATAAGCTTGGCCCTCGAAGGCGAATCTCAAGAATGGCCTGTGGCGAGGGTTTATTTGAATGTGAAAGTAAGCATCTTTCAGATCCATTGTGACAAACCAATCCCCCGGGCGCACTTGCGCGAGGATATGTTTGATAGTTAACATTTTGAACGGCCGTCTCATGAGAGCTTTGTTCAAATGTCTCAAATCTAGAATGGGTCTGAGACCGCCGTCTTTTTTCGGAACCAGAAAATAGCGGCTGTAAAAACCCATCTGTTTTAGCGCGGGGGGGACTAGTTCTATCGCCCCTTTTGCTAATAGATTCTGTACTTCGGTGCGAAGCACGTGACTCACGCTGCTTCTCACCGAAGTCTCGAGAACCGCCTGAAATTTTGGGGGTCTGCGAGCGAATTGGAGCGAGTAACCTCGCTGTATAGTGTTTATGACCCAACTCGACACACCGGGGATAGCTTGCCAGGCTAGAACCCGTGTGGCTAGGGCTTGACACACAGATTGGGGCTGGTCGCCTAATGTAAGGGGACCTGATACCCTTATATTGTGATTTGTGCATACATTGAATATTGGACTGACTGTACAGGCATTCGCGTGTGGGGAAGTCAGTGATACAACAGGGGAGGGGCCACCTAGTGAAGGGGGACCTGATACCCTTATATTGTGATTTGTGCACACATTGAGTATTGGACTGACTGTACAAGCATTTGCGTGTAGGGAAGGCAGTATTACAACGGGGGAGGGGCCGCCTGGTGAAGGGGGACCGTGAACCCACGTGTTGTGTTTGTGAAACATACTCTTTTTGTGCTTTATTTGGGTCGCCGTGAAAACGGCGTTTGTTTGCAAGAACGCGCTTACTGTTGCGGGCCTGTTTGCAGTAATAAAATCCCCAGCCGCCTGAACTGAACAGGGGGCTGTGGGAAGTTTTGTTGACTTCTTTGAGGGTGGTCCGGCTAGTGCGGGACCCGTGCCCTCTCTCTTCCTCTTGCATGCTAGGACGACTTAGGCGGCGCTGTGTGAGGCGCGGCGCTTGGTCTGGGGCCTTGGCGTCGAGGAAGCGGGAAGCGCTTGGTTGCTCTCGGCTGGCGCTGGGCTTCAGCCGCAGGGCGGGGCTGAGAGGCCTGTTTCGCGGGCTTTGCTTGCCGAGGCGTCGACGGGGCTAGCTTGTGAGCACTCGACGCCGAGCTAGAACGTTTTGGCAGGAAGTGACGCATGGCCTGGGACGCTTTCTGTGCCTCGGTGTATCTCTCCGAGAACCCCGTCACCGCCGGGCCAAAGAGGCCGGTGCTGGATACTGGGGCGTCGAGGAACTTCGTTCTCTCCGCGTCCTTAATGTCAGTGAGGGTAAGCCAGAGGTGGCGCTCGAGCACGACCAAACTCGCCATGTTCCTCCCGATAGCCTGCGCTGTGGCCTTGGTAGCCCTCAAGGCCAGGTCCGTGGCGCTCCGCAGGTCCCGAAAAGCCTCAGGGTCCGGGCCAGCCTCGTCCATAGACCGGAGGAGTTTGGCCTGGTAAACCTGCAGCACGGCCATCGTGTGCAGGGCCGATGCAGCCTGACCGGAGGCGGAATACGCGCGTCCAGCAAGGGCTGAAGTGCTACGGCACGGCTTGTTGGGATGAACAGCTCTAGTTCGCCAGCTAGCAGCTGTGTTCGGGCAAAGATGAGCGGCCAACGCCTCTTCGAGGGGCGGCAACGACTCATAGCCTTTTCCCGCTGCTCCGTCCACGGAGGAGAGCGTCGCGCAAACTGCGGGGCCTCGTGTAGAATAAGGAGAGCGCCAGGCCTTGGTAAGCTCCTCGTGTACCTCAGGAAAAAATGGCGCTGGTTTGTGGCGAGGGGCCTGTTGGTGCCCTGGCAGAAACCAGCCGTCCAGCCGACTTCGAGGGGGTTCAGCGGGCGCGGCCCACTCGAGCTCGAGGTCCGCTACGGCCTGCGTCAGGATCCGAAGCATTTCCGCGTCGGAGTTAGTCCTGGTAGCTGAGGCGTTGGGCGTCGGCTGGGAAGCCATGACGGGGTCGAAA
The DNA here is from genome assembly GCA_026230005.1 of Gila orcuttii. NCBI lineage: Eukaryota > Metazoa > Chordata > Actinopteri > Cypriniformes > Leuciscidae > Gila > Gila orcuttii. The sequence goes on along the minus strand of JAPDVR010000022.1, from coordinate 37,442,761 downwards.
GAGCCCGGCCATTCTTCCTCAGACGCGGCGATAGGCAGGCTGTCGTCGTGCTCGCTAGGCCCACCGAAGGAGACAAGGCCCGCCACGTGGGGGGGGCGCAGATCTCCCTCGAACAGGACCGGAGATGAACGGGCTGGAGAGAGTGAGGCACGCGGGGACGTGGCCGGCGTGCGTTCACTAACATCCATGCTCTCCGGATGCCGTTGGCTGCGGCGCTTCTTCTTCCTCGGTTGAAGTAGGGCCGGAAAAGGAAGCGCGGGAAGGGCGGCATCACCGTCACGGGAGAGGGCTAGCCGAGATCGCAGCACGGAGATAGGCATGCTCTCGCAGGCCGCACATCCGCCGGCAGACAGTGCATTCTCAGCATGGTGGAGTCCCAGGCATGGAATGCATTTAGCGTGTTGGTCCGCCTCGTGCAGCTTGCATCCGCACGTGGCGCAGGTATTGACACGAGGCATTTGAAACAACGCTCGTAACAAATAATACACACTAATATACAATTGTGGTGAAAAGGATATCGCCGGATAGCCACAGGAGAGACGGCGTCAGGAGAAACACGATGAATAGTGTCGTCTGCTGAACTGTAGCTCGCTCAGGCTGAAGGCTTGTTCGACGGCGAAGACTCAATAAATGGTCAGAGACATGAAGTTTGTCGCTGAAGGAGTAAAATCTGCTATAATGGCGAATTCGGGGACTATTATAGACTGAGGTCACGCCCCCTTGGCGGGCTCTGACGTGTATGACGCAGAGTAATCTCATTGGTCGCACGTCAGAGGCGCCCGCGCCATTGGATGTGCAGTTGCCGCAGCGCAGCCTATGAGCGAGCCAGACGCTCATGTTCTAGCTGTGCAGCTGCAAATGCGCTTTACATAAAGGCTTCAGTAAATCGAGGAAAAGGAGTTTCCCCACTGCGTATAGCTACGCAATACGAAGTGACCGTTCGAAAGGGAACTCCACACACACCCAGAGTAAGACCGTCTGCGTATTTACAAAGTCATTAACTAGACTGTCCTGTAATCTTCAAATCCTGTTCCTCCTCGTTTGTGCCTCATCGCTATTAATAACCCAGGTTTATTACAAACTAAATGAACACGAGCTGAATCTGTGTGAAGAAGATCAGAGATGCCATTTTTAATCACAGCTGATACTGTGGAAAACAACACCGACTGGCCGCTCGATTTACAATATTGACCAATGATGCTGAGGACTTTTGCTAGAGATAAGGAAAGTTGTCAACATAAAAAGCAAAACATTAAGACATTTTTATTTACAAAAAAATTGCTGTGGCCAATGAGTTTTAAAGGATAAATTCATCTAGAAATAACATTTTGTCTTCATTTATTCACTCGCGTATATTTGTGAGGAACAGAGCAAAACTTAATTATTCGTTGATTATCTACTACCACAGCTCTCAAATCGCATATATATATATATTAGGGGTGGCACGGTACAAGAAAAAACATCCGAACCGTTCGGTTCGCTTGTCTCGGTTCGGTGCGTGTGTGCGTCGGACGGTTCGCACGGTTCGACGCATGCACAATGTAACCTCGTGCCCGTGCTAATACAATGCTAAATCATAAATCAGATGTATGTAGAATAACATTACGATGTCCAGCAATCGATTTAAATAGTCTTACTTAGACATTTAATGAGATCTACTCCACTATATGTTGTTTTTTCACGTGAATAAATACATAGATCGACTGTTCCACAAACGTACTTTAATAGTCCAGTCAGTGGCATAACTTTTCAATCCGCACTCGTATATTTATTTTATGTTTTTCATCAAAACCGATTATGTTTATCAGTGGTTGTATATCAAGCAAGGACAGATTTGTGTGAATTTTGTTTTGTGATTTTACCGGAACGAATAGAGAGTCTCCTCAACGGATTGAAGCGCGCGTCCGAGTGAAGACGTGTGCGCGAGCCACGAGAGAACACTGTATCAGCGCCACTGATCGCAGAGGCAACGAGCACTGTGATCACTTGATTAAAAAAACACATTTCAGCGCTAGATTGCTTCTTATTTAACAAACGAACGAATAATTTGCTAGTTAACTGAAGATGTTTTATTTATTTGTATTGGTACATCCGTGCCGCGAGATGTTTCAAAAGTGGTGGGGACAATATCGACCCTGGCAAAAAATGGTGGGGACATGTCCCACCCGCAAATTACGCCTATGATGACGAGACACGAGGAGAAATTGCAAACTGTCCGACATAGCCCACATAGCTCTCACTACAGATGGATGGACCTCCCAACTGGACCTCCAGGGCCACTGAAAGTGTCCCCACAGTGACCGCTCACTCACTATATTACTTCGAAATGGTAAATGAGAAGCTGCGTTTTGCAAACACGCACCATTTATGAAATAAATAAATAAATAATTAATTAGATAATTAAGCTATATAACATATGCTGAAGTAATTTTTTGGAGTGTTAAAGATTAAAAGAAAAAATAACAACAAGAACCGTACAGAACCGAAAACCGTGATATGAACCGAACCGTGGGTTTTTTGAACCGTGCCACCCCTAATATATATATATTCAAATATACAGCGTGAAGATGCATCATGCCACGTTTGACATCAATGATGATGTTGCATGTCTCAAAACTGATAATGCATGGAAAAAAGCATTCAACATTCTGCTAGACTTCTTTTGATTTCCACAGAAAAATGTTTGGAATGATATGAGGATGAAAAAAAATAATAATAATTCAAATCGCAAGATGTCAAAATGACAATTCTTCTTCCACATTCCACAAGCACAACGATTAAATGATTTTAGAATAAAATAAAAACGTAGGGGTAGGCCTATCGCGATATTCAATAAATCAATTAATCGCACGATAAAAAAAAATGAGCTCGATAATTTTTCCAGCCGCGATAATTTCCATTTGCATGCTTGTTTGTTTTCCTCGTCTCTCTCTCTCTCTCTCCCAAAGAGACTGGATGACAACTCTCGGTGAACACTCTTGTCAGTTGCAAGGTCTTTTGTGTGCCGCGGCGCTTGTCAGTCACATGGCAGGGTTTCGCATACGTTCATTTATTTGTGGCAGCCCGCCACAATATCAACGCTGACCGCCACACATTGATTTTCTAATGGTTTATTTATTTAAATTATTATTGTTTTTGATTGTATTTTATTGCAGAGCGCCGTAGCACATTCGCGCAGCACTACCTCTCGCTCGTCCCTCTCTCTCACGCGCGCTCTCTCTCCCTCATATGAGGTGCCGTCTAATGCCGGGCGTACACCAAAGGATTTTCACAGTCCCAGACTAAAGACCGGCAGTCTTTAGGAATCTCCTGGAGTCTCGGCGCGATCCCGTCGTCTCGATCGTTAAATGTGAGGTGATAATCTGCAGTCCGCGACCCGATTTATGCCAGTCTTTCTCTAGTCTTTCATATCAAACATGTTTGATATTATCGCAAGTCCTAGCGTAGTCATAGTGACGAAAAACAATCAACAACCAATAAAATCGTTCTCAGAAAACAGTAAGCCATCAGTCACAACAAAGTAACATGTCGACGGACGTGGAAACACAACGAGCGCCAAGTAGGCGAAAATGGACCATGGATAAAGAGGAGCGCCTTGTCGAGCTGTGGGTAGAGCAGCCGTGTCTTTTTGATGTAAACTGCGATTCATACCACGACAGAGTGGAAAAAGAAAAGAAGTCTGTTATCTGGTTAAAAACCGGTTGCTCCCGAACCGTGCCGCGGTTCGCGTGAATGTGAAAGCAACACGGACTCGGGTGCGCACTTGTTAAGGAAATAAAGCAACCTGCACATGCGTTTTAGCTTATTGTGATGTATTCAGTTAAATAAAACACTTGTAAGGGATGATAGTGTTGATGATTTACCTTGGATACGAGCGAGAGTGAGCCTGCAATGTAGCCTATTCGTGCATTGCGCGTGGGATCAGGGCAACAAAGTTGGAAATCCACTGTCTCCTCAAAATAGTCCGTTTGCAAGCAGCAGAAGTCCACCTTATGTGACACACCCACAGCAAACCTGTATTGTTCACTCAACTGCGCATAATAGCAGCGAATTAATAAAAGAAAAAAACAATATTGACCCACGTTCTGTTTTCTATCATGCGCCGTGCACGTTTGCGATGACGTCATATGCACACAAACGCACAAGGGTTCGATAGAATCAAGTTGAGTGTGAAACCAGACCAACGCTGCGGGGGGCGCCGGGAACAAACGCGCTCAGGCTCGGACCGCAGCAAACGAGCCCAGTGTAAAAGCCCCCTATCACTGCTGAGCATGATGGGAGGAATTTGGTGGGAATAAAAAGCTAAAATAATCTAGTTGTAGTCTTGTAAATAGTGTCACTACAAGATTCAGTGTTTGTAAAATCTTTAGTCTGAGACTAAAAACTGTGAACCCAGGTCTTTAGATGTGAGCTGATGATCTTATAAAGTCTTTTCTAAATCTTTTCAAAGTCTTTAGGTGTACGCCCAGCATAAGGCAAATCAAACTTCATTCACGCACACATATATGAAACTCTTGCATACACTTATACTAAGTAGTCTAACATACATGTATACTGCTAAATGCTCAAACAAATACATATGAAATGCACAAAGACACACCTAAAGTCGCTCACGCACATACACGCAAACTCTACACACACGAGATTCGCGCACATACTCATATGAGACTCATATTCTTTAGAAATAAACGTTTATTGATTTTTTTAAAAGGTGTACCTGCATTATTATGCCATTATCATTATTTTAGATTAAAATGGTCTCAGAACGACAATATTATCGTTTATTATCAATATTATCGTTTATCGCAATAATTTCTTGGACAATTTATCGTCCAGCAAAATTTGTTATCGTGACAGACCTACGTAGGGGGACTTGTAAAAGAACAACATAACTGCAAGTTGTTAGTATAAGATGTGAGGAGCATCAGGAGAATCTCAACTCAAAGTCAACAGGGTGATTCATTAATATTGAGCTTACTCAGTAACAATGGTTAACGGAGCAAAAAATGTAGGCCTACTGTTGCAGAGTATCTGTTACAAATGCCGTATTGACCTACCAAGTGACGGCCCATTAATATCTCTAATACAGAACAGTCAGATAGCATTTCACAACCCACGCTGCGTGTTCATTTCTGAATATGAATGTGCTTGCTGGAGAGATTGTCGAGGTCTCATCCCACACACATTAGTGTAAGACACACGGGTCATAGTACTCACTCAGATGAATTACAATCCTCTAGATCAATCCTTAATGTAGGAAAAGAGGAAAACACACGACACACATTCTACAACTGCACTGCTTAATCACAACACAGACACTTTGAGCACAAGACAGACTCAAACACAGTATGGAAAGTGATTGACGTTTATGCCAGTTTTAAAAATACATTAATAATAATCACTGAGAGAAGAATCATCTAAACTGCATCTTAAAATACACAGATATTGGGGGAAAAAACTCATATCAGAAAGCACATGACATCTGAATAAACTTTCTTTCCATTAGCTTTCAGCTTTAACTGTGTGATCTACTGAACGTTTCGGTGTCAAAACATTAAGGCCTGGTTTCACAGACAGGGCTTAGATTAAGCACTAGTTTAGGATATTTAAATAGCTTTTATAAATGTGCCTTAGAAAAAAAAACATTACTGGTGTGCATCTTGAGACAAAAAAATGACACTGACATATTTTTAGATATGACAGTGCAAGTTGCTTTCAGTTAAAACTACTCAAACATGCATTGTAGTCTAGGACTAGGCTTAAGTATTCTGTGAAACCAGGGGTAAAAGTTTAGGATGTTCAATATACGCATGTTCAAATCTACAGGTGACAACATCTGTGCATCAACTGTTCATTATTTACAGCAGACACATGAAGAAAAGCCATAGTGAAGAAATGCAATTTTACCTGAATTGGAGTCTGGGAATGATAGATAGCATATACTTGTTTTCTAAAATGAGAGAAACAAAATCACACTCAATATTGACTATCAGAATGAATGGTTTAATCCAGCTGGATGATATAAAACAAAGCTTTTGTACCTCTTTTTCGGTGAGTTTGGAGTGGTGTGGGTAGATCACCTGCAGTAGAAAGAATAACAAGGAAAATGTGAGAACGTTGTATTTTTAAAACTGCATTTGTTACAGTTGTTAGTCACGACCATTGATGCCTTTCGAGTCGATACATTGAGGGAGACTGAGCGCTAAAATCACCTTTTACAGTTGTCTTTAATTTGGTTGTATAAGATGTTTTTTTGTTGTTGTTGTGAAACCAAGCTTTAGATATGGACAATAATGATCTTATTCAGTTTGGAGTTCAGTAGTTGTTGTTTTTTATTCTAAGTATCTAAGTGCCTAAGTACAGACAACTGATGATTAGATCAACACACTGAATAGTAGTCAGGACAGATAACAGTCCTGATAAACCCTTAGCTGTCAGACAATCTAACGTTACACACATAATGTGCACAGACATCAGATTATTACATCTGGAAATGGCACAAATAAACGAGAATATGTTTAATACACAAATGTGTCAAAGCTACTGAAACCTTTCAGACCCAAATTATACCAATGAACTGCTTACACTGGTTCAGCATCCATATATATGTACTTTTTGATGACTCAACTATTTTTGTTAGCAATAGCCAGAGATGCTAGCAGGTTTTTGCATTGACTTCCACACAGTTAGCCGGCTAGCAGGCCAACTCACAGCTGACAGCAGAACAGACAGCACTAATATGACAGTTTTGTGTACCTCCACTGCTTGCCCGAGCTCCAGATCGAAGCCGACCACACAGATGCAGTGAAGCCAGGAGGAGAAGCGATCCCACGCCAGCAGTAACGGCTCCGGCTCCTCTAATGCTGGAGGCCCATCGACGGGCATTTCCTCAGCTGGAGAAACTCTCAGCGTGTCTTCTGGCTCCTCGAGCTGATCTTCCAGTTCCCCAGACCCCTGAAAAGCCATGGTGATGCCCTCAGGTCAGTCCAGGTCGGTTCGGACTCGGTTTACTGATGAAAACTACAGGAACTTGAGCTGTAAATACAAACACGTCCAGGATGAAAGGGGCGGAGCTTACGTGGAGAGCGTGCTGGCGTCATGAGTGAGCTCAAGATCTGTACGGGAGCGCGCACGCAGCCACAGTATCCTGTATGATATCTGTATATCTGATGTACTTTTTAATTTTAATTTTTTTAAGAATGACATTTTAGAATGTAAAGAACAATACATTGCGCAAATTATTTATTTTATTACAAAAACTTCATAAAAAGAAGTTGTCTCTTTGCAAACCAAATTTCTTACACTTTATAAATGACTTTAAATTATACATAAATCTTTTGGAATTCTGAAAATAAAAGCAGTGAAATGTATGTATTTTTCCCTTAATTGTTCTTGTGGTATTGAATAAAAATGAGTTATAACTCTTAATTATTTAAGCAGGCTTATTTATGATTGCTCGTATTGAGCAATATGTTGTTCTTCGTGTATATAATAGTATGCTTTGTCTATTGTTATACTGATGTTTTTAGGAAGATTTGTAAGGTGACCTTGAGTGAAAAGAGTATAAACAAAATGTATTATTCTTATTCTTATTTTATATTCAGACAGAAAGCATATAGACAGACTGTGAAAAATATATATAAATAATAATATAAAAAATATTATAATTCTCTCATAATTTAATATTTGCATAATTATGTTTAATGTAGGCTAATTTATTTAATCCAATAATATAAAATTTGTATGTCAAAATGGCTTAATTTTTGGCTTAAATATGGTTTTATAAGACTTAAATGTGGTTGTATACATATTTTTTGCACACTTGCTGAGTGTAATACTTTTTTTTTAGTTATGTAGTTAATATTGTGGCCTATATGTGGCACTTTAACATCTTATAATGTCCCATGTGCATCATTGAACCACACCATTGTTTGAATATAGATGTTCCAGTGATCACTTAATTACTTCTTATGGGTCACATAAGAACCAAGACAAAGCGATTGGATTAGCCTTAGCAAGACATTAGAGTCAAATCAGCATGCTCTATTTGGAGTGACAGATGTTCAGTGTAATTTAGTCCACAGATTCCAAATCCAAACAGAGGGACTGGAGGCGGGGTTAGCTTTGAAACCCTCTCCTCCTTTCTGAGACAAAAATACTGGGTTGATTTTGAACTCCAAAAATAACTTTACTTTTACTGGGAGCCTGGAGCAAGAATTGCTTTGATTTCTCCAGTATATGTGTTTGTTTTGTACTGTCTGTTTTGAGCTTGGTTAATAAATATTAAGTTAACACTCTTCAGTTTGCCATATGTACTTTTTTTTTTTTAAATGAATATGTTGGACCAGAAAGTGAGGGAAAAGTGGCGAGCATTGATGGGAACTCCTTCAGTTTTTAAAAGGCATTCTAGTATGCACCTCACAAAGACAATTGAGAATTTTCCTAATATTCATAAAGGTTGTGATCATTTTAATACGAACATCTAATGTGGAGAAAGAAATGTACAAAAATAAATAAATAAATACATTTGAAAATAAATATAATAATAGAATAAAAATAAATACAGAATAAGAATAATAAAATAGATAAGAATAATAAAATATAATAAATATAACATAATTAATATAACAATAAAGAAACGCGTTGAAATAAATATAAAAATACAGAATAAATGAAACAATAACAAATTAAAGTCATTTATTCGTATTTTTACATTTAATTTTTTTTTTTTTCAGGGCCCCATACCATCTATTTTCATTCCATATGAAAAACGTCATCCTTTTCTCTGGAAACGCAATTCAAAAGCCCCTCCTCCACAGCGCGTCACCACAGAGTCCCCGCCCCTTTCTCTGTGGTGCGCGAGCCCCGCGGCGGTTTGTGGCCGGTGTATGTGTGTGTGTATCTCTTCGGGAGGACGACTTACCTTCAATTATCCCCTCTCACACAACGATTTTTCATCCCGTTTTCAGTGTCTTCGGGAACGGAGACTTCCATGGCTTAACGCGGAATAGTGTCACGGACTTTATTCGTTTATGAGTTTCTTTTCTGGGGAATTTTTCGCGTCTCTCAGCGAGCTAAGCTAGTTATCGAGCTCGCGAGCTAGTACGGGATTTACGTGAATTCTCCGCGTATGAAAGTTCCACGGACCAAACAATACTGGATAAATCCACTCGGAATAATTTATGAAGTCACTTTTAGTCCGGGCGGCTTGATAAGGAGAAGATAAAGGGCCACCGTTACCTCAGCGAAGCTAACGAGCTAATATGAAGTTAGCCAGCTAACGCTCTCGTGTGCAAGAAAACACCCTCCGCGCGAGCGTTTTCTAATACCTAATATTGAATTTTGTCATTTTAATGTTGGGTTAATTAGGTCGTTGTGCTTTTGTTTTCATATTGAATGTCCGCTCTGTTTAGGGGAGTGGTGGGTTGATGGTCTGTCTTGCATACTTCAGTCAAACCCACTCACATTAATAATCTTAATAGGGTTTAACAGTCACATTAGTGCGTTTTGTGCCCGTTAATCTAGAAATCACTGCCATCTTAATCTAGAAACGCTAATGGACTGTTATTTTTGGGGGAGTAACGTTACAGGTTAACCGATCCAACAGGTTATTAGGATATTAGTGTTACTCGATTGTTTATTCGCCAGGCCTATGTTTGTTAAGGTGGGTGAGGATGAATTGTGCAGGGTACGAGGTGTAACAGCTCGAGTAGTGGACTGTCTTCAGATAATACAGACTTGTATGGAATTGAGCCGCTATATTGGGTTTGGTTCGGCATCATGGGGGTCTCGCAAGGGGGCAAGAAATCAACTACATAGTGTCTAAGTACAGGCTTGTGGACGTAATGTAGTCGGTTTAGCAGAAGAGCCTCGTCTTTTCTTGATTGTTGATATTTTTGTCGTATTACTATGAGCATTGGTCTCCTGATAATTCATTAAAGTGAATTGGAGCAACAGGTCAGTCTGGATCAAGAAACACTGTCTTTCGTCTCTGGTTGGAGTAACACTCCCAAGCCATCCTCAATGCCTTCAGCGCTGGCCGTGTTCACCTGCCGCCCGAATTCACACCCGTTTCAGGAACGTCATGTCTACCTGGATGAGCCGGTCAAGATCGGGCGCTCCGTGGCCCGGTGTCGTCCTGCCCAGAACAACGCCACCTTCGACTGCAAGGTGTTGTCCAGGAATCACGCTCTCGTGTGGTTCGACCACAAGACAGGAAAGGTAAGTCAGGTGTTGTTATACTTGTACCTTTAGCGGCAGGCAGAACAGGTCAGATTGGCTCGTAATTCAACTGCTTGTTTGACACACAGATGAAAAATTAACCTCGAGCTGTCTTGATTTACCAAGACTTTCTCACTATCTGTCAGGTTGTCATAACTGTCTACATTAGGATTATATACATACAGTGGTCCTCACCCAAATTTTTTTTAGACATTCTAAGCCACAATTAATGTCTCTGAATGTCGTTGCATTAAATTTAAAACCAGAACAAGCTTTTTACTTTTCCTAGCCGTTTTACCTAATTGACTTGAAATCAGTAGTTTTTTTTAAATAGGAGGGGAGGGGTTGAATTTAATTGAAATGTCTTTAATGTCCCCAAGGGGCAATTTGGTTCACAACAGGTGGCCAACACATACACATTTGCAAAAAAACGAATAAAAACATGAGATAATAAATAGATAAAAACATAAATACACATGTACCTATAGTTTGTTGAGAAACCCAACAGCTGATGGTACAAATGATCTCAGGTATCTGTTGGACCTGGCACGTTTTCGGGAAGTATACCTCCTTCCTGATGGTAGGAGGCTAAACTCATAGTGCATTGAGGGAGTGATGTTAGCCAAAATGGCCATTGCCCTCTGTGTAGCTCTGGCCTCGTACACATGCTCAATGCTGTTGAGATCAGTGCCAATTATTTTCTGACTTTTTCCCAGTCTGTTTTTGTTAATTACACTCAAATTGCCAAACCAGCAGATCATAGCAAAGGTTAAAATTGACTCAACAAAGGATGAATAAAAAGTTTTCAGAAGGGATCTATCAACATTAAACCCTGGGAATGACACAAAAATATAAAATCAAGCACTCCACGATCCAAACGATTAAAATATAATAATATTAAAAATACTTATTTATTACTATTGTCCCCAAGACTGCTGCCAAAGTATAGAAAATTAGATGGGAAACACTGTTGACCCATAACATCTCTCGTGAAAGGTGATGGTGCATTTTTACAGCATCAGATGAACTGTTTGAGACTATCATGCGTGACATTGCTGGTCTGTCTAGTAAACAGGAGTAAAACATTGCTGTGGCATTTCTATCCTCTATATGTTGAAAATCTAAGATGATGGCTCTTAATTCTGGTTTGGCTTGTGAAATTGGATGCCCAGGGTTTTTAGCTGCCTGGTACGTACATTAGTGTGGCTCTCACAGCGCCTTGTGTGAATGAAAGTGTAAAATAATCCTTTTGAAAGCAGCAGAACATATTCCTATGGCTGTAATATCAAGGAACGTGCTCTTAGTGCGCGTTTTGGTTTTGCAAGTGCACATAACTTGTTTTTCCCTTAGGCAAGCTTATCGTCGCTTTCAGAATATCTCCAACACTGCAGTGGTTCTTTGGGTGGTTAAAGAAAGATTTTTATGTGATGCAAGTAGGGCTGGGGGATAAAACGATAATTATCGCAATACAATTTTCCTCAATATAATTATAGCAAAAGTTTGATCGTTTATGCACCAAAAGCGGAATGAAACCACGCTACTCATTTGAACCGCGCCACATGGACCGTTTATCCGCTTACTAGAGCAGATGCATTTACTCGCTGACCGGGAAAACTCCTGGTGCTCCAGATGGCCAGTTCACCCCTGAACTGCACCATGGTATTATTATGGCAGAAATGTGGTATATTCATATCGATTTTGTTTTTTAATATTAATGTAGACCTGTATAAAGGAGTAATGGAATATAATTACAGCATTTTTTTGTTAAGCTGTAGTATTTGTGCATCTGTATTTATACTAAAAAATGTATTCGGCTAGTTACATTTTACATGGTAGTGAGGTGCTATATGCGTGCGGGGTTTTACCAATGGTTATCATGATCTATAGCCTAAATGTATGATACTATGCATGACAAATGGTTAACTTAAATAAAAACTCAAACAGTCAGGATATTAAAATTTTACCCTATGGGGTTGTTTACATTTTTTATGCATTTACTGTTTTTGTCAATGAACATAAATTTACATCTGTATCCCAATTCAAGCTACTGTCAAATGTGCATTTCTAAGAGACATAACACATAACATTATTAATATTGCAGCATGCACTGCAAACTGTGCCGAAGATATAGCCAGGAAACACAAACTATCAACCTGCAAAAACTAAGAAATATATATTTTTTTCTATTAAGATATTTCTTTTAAGGAAAAAAGACTGAACAAATCGTGGATATTTTGATGTAGAAATAAATATTTTATCATTATAAATGTTTTGAATATTCTACCTCAGATTTGTGAAATGTTAACCTGTTTGGCAAGTTTTCTGACAATAAAGAGTATTATAAAAACACATTCAACTGTCTGGTTTCTACAACTTTCATTCAGGAGCGAAAATCTACCTTTGAAATAAATAAAGATTTAACATTTTATTGTAATGATTATTATCAATATCGACTGATAAAACATTTTATTGTGATAATTCTTTGTCCATATCGCCCAGCCCTAAGTGTAAGGATATCTTTATTTGTTGTTAGTACAGTTTGCATGTGTAAAGATGTTTTCTGTACGTCTGGCAGTGTGTAGGTGTGTTTTGCATGTGAAGAGGAAGTATTTGAGTGAAGTTTTACCGCCATCATTCTCGGGTATAATTTCTCAGCTGTTTTGAAATAATTGCAGTTATGGTTGCTAACTTCAGTCGTGTAGATTAAGGCGTGGTGTTTGAATTAAGGGAGTGCTGCACATTACAAAACCAGGTGAGGCAAATAACTCTTCACAAACAGCATTTGCTTTGACTGAAAAAGTTTAATCGGCTAAATATGACCAAAGAATGTTTATTGAAAAGAACCGCAGGCTTTGATGTTGTAAATACAGCTCAAAATTAATTTTATTTTGTATTCGCGAACCTTACTTGAACCTATGGTGAGATAAAGTAGGCTAATTCTTATAACTGTAACAGCATATAGGCCTATTCCAATATAAGCCTAGTTGTTTTTGCTTAATTTGCTTAAATATTTTATATATTAACCTTTAAAGTTAAAGTGTGTTTGATAATCTAGCTGAATCTCATTTGATTTAATACATAAATCCATAACTACATTTTTAGCTCTCATCATAAGTCATGTACTGAATCCATGTTTTTTGGTTACAGCAGTGACAGTGAGATGCGTTGTTGTTATGGTTATATCTATCTAAATATCTATTTCTGCTCATAGAGAACTGGATACACTCCTGCATTTAAATTTGCTTGTCAATCCCAAAACTTTGCATTTTGTCTGTGACACAAGTGGATGTAATTGTTTTATGATTGTAATTGTCATTTTAGTTTATTATTAACTTATAATAGCGGTTACTTGGCAATCGTTGAGAGTTTTTGTAATTGCATTTGCTGGGCTTTTTTCCTCCCTTAATCCATTTACATCTGGGTCCAAGTTGCTTAACATTTTATCAGCTGCTTCTTGTTATTTATTGACCGTGTAAAGAATGAGAATCCTAGTAGCGTCTATTTCCTCTCTGGGATGAGGTGTCCACATAGGACAGTACAGGAATGACCTGAAGAAACTTTGCTCCTATTGGCAAGGTCTCTGTCAGAAAGAGGTGCCAAGATGAAGCTTTCTAAACTGGGCCAACCAATTGTGGGTCTGACATAGTGCCAATATCACCACCTGTCCACTGGCTTTGTAAAACTGTAATACACATGTGGGCATTGCTGAAAAGCTGGCAATTGCAACTGTATCCCTGAGAAGTGGTTTGTATTTATAGACATCAATCAAAGCTGCACAGCCGCTTATAGTGTGTCTGGATGACTGCTCTTACGACTGACTCTGCTATTTCTTCTAATGGATATGGCAAAATGACACAAATGAGATGAAGCCAGTGTGTTTCCAAGATGCACTGTCCTGCCAGACTCTGGACTGTCATCCTTTCCAAATGTCCATGCTCTGGTTAGACCAGTTTTTAATTAATGTAATTCACTTTTCATTATGTTTTCCTTCCTGATTTGAGTTTGTGAATGCCCAGGTTTGCTTTGAGCTGCTTGCGTTGTTCAACAGTAGTGGTTCAACGGATCATGTGCGGTTTTCGAGTCACGGATCGGATCATTTTTCAGATCGGCAAGAAAAAAATATTTGGGGGTAACTTTGCTTTCCATTTAATACTTAAAGTACACTTTTAAGTTCTCCGATACTACAGAAAAAAATACTTGCCTAACTAATAAAGTTCATACATTATTACAGGCAAGTGAACAGTCAGTAAACAATAAGAACAAATGGACTAATTACAAGTATAGCCTAGATAAATACAATATAACAAAGTTACAAATAAAGTAAAGTCTAACTGTAGAATTCATGTCAGAAAAGTTAAATGTAAAATAACACTACAATTGGATGTGGATTAAAACCTGATCTACTATTCCTGTGCTATATATAAATATTATGCTCCCAGTTCACTATCCTTTCTCTAATGATTCTAATGACGGAAGTTTTGCTTCGCTTACACGTGCGGATCCCACACTTCTGTATGCCGACTTCAATTTGAGAGGGTTAAATATTTGGCTTGAAAAACCAGTAACATTTATTTGAAGTAACCACGTCTAAATGCTGTAACTGCTTTCTTGATTGAGAGCTGTGTGCTAGATACATTTGAACATGTAAAAAAATGAATTTGACCATGTAAACGAAAATGAGTCGCCACTATACATGCATCGCCATCATGACAGTGCAAGAGTTGAGTCTAGATCGGTATAGATAGTCATGTGAGATCATGGCGGTCTGTTTTCTGGTTATTGGTATCACTAGGTTTGTTAGTTTTAGGTGATCATCAGTATCAGTATGTAAATACCATATCCAAATGTAAATATTACCATCTGCTCAGTCTAAATTAAAAAGAGCCCTGGCAGAGTTTTAAAAAAAGAGTTTTACCTGGCAACTCTATAAATATCAGCTAGTCTTATTGTGAATTTGAATTTATTCATGCATCATAATTAGGTTGTTTACATTTGTTGTTGTTTTTTTTCCTGATGCCATGGAAACACCAGAGGAGAGTTAGGCTAATTCATGTGATGTTGGTCTAACATCACTGATCAATTATTCATTGCTTGGAAAAAGTCATTTTCATCTATGCTATTAACTAGAAATTATTAATTTTATTGATCCTATGTTGGTCACACATATGAATGATCTTATATATTAGTAAATTCTGCTTTTTGTTGCTGTTTCTGTGCATGTATCTGATATATTTATAGAGGGTTTTCATTTTGCTCTTTCTTAAGTCTCTTACGGTTTCAATAAATTGTGTTTCTCTCCATTATTCTGTGTTGCTGATCATCTCCATATTTGCTCATGTGCCTTTAGCATTTTTAGCTGCAGTTTGTTGCATATTTTCTGTCAAAGTGTGAGTTCTGTTGTCGAGTCTTAAAATAGTCTGATTCCATTTGCACCCCATTTTTACAGTCTGTTGTTATTATAGGCAGCACCAAGTCGAGGACAACTGTCTAGCAGCTGACTTTAGCTAGCAGAGCCGCCTCCTTAATATGAACTCACCAAGTGCCCCGCTGGGTGACCCACACCCTAAATCTTGAGCAGCTGTACAGGACGCTGTCTCTCTTCTCAAGTCACATTTAATTAGGGATGCACCGAAGATTCGACCACCGAAATTAGCATTTTTGGTTTTCGGCCGAAAGAGTTTTATCACCGAAACAATACGGCTGAAATATTGTGATGACGCAAACAAAAACCGCATCCTGCACGTGCTTGTCTGAAGTAACATGTCAGCGGTGTTTCAGTATATCTGAGAAAGACCCACGGAAAGCGATTTGCAAAACATGTAATGCCGAAATTTCAAGAGGGGGTGCATCTGCAAGGACTTTCTCCACGTAGGGTTTAATTTATCACCTGAAATCGAAGCATTCCGATCGCTACGCTGAATATGAGAGGAACGCGGCACAGAAAAGGAAAATGCCTCCGAGCACGCCCACTCCGTCTGTGGCGGACGTTTTTGAAAAGGCAAGGAAGTTTCCTACAGAGAAAAATTTTAAATGCACTTGACCTAAATGCACTTTGTTTTATGAGAGAACATTTCATTTTAAAACCTTTCTGCAGGCCAGTAGGCCTGTACATTATTATTTAATGTACACGAGTGCCCGGGGTCAAGTTAAACATTTTAGTTTGAATTTTATTTTATACTGTGCATTGTTGCAATGTGCTAAATAAATATTTGCATAATTTGTAATTGATTTATTCTTTGAAACTTTAATATTGATTTATGCAATTGCAATGCCTTGATTTTAGTAAAGTTAGTACACAGCTTATTCACAGTATGAATTTTGGTTGCATATTAATTTGCTTTGGTGACAAGCATATGTGATGTAATGTCCTGTTTCAGCAAAGTTTTCTAATAATTCAGACTGTTTTCAAAGAAACATCAAATTCTGCAGTAACTGTTATATTTACAGACACATAAGATGCCAACCACCAACAAATCATATGCCTCTATCTGAGAAAAACTCTTATGTGAGCGCTGTGATCTGAGATCTTGTCAACACAATTAATAATAGCATTAATTGTGAGACAACTTAATTGGATCATATGTTATCTATGTAAATCCATCCTGTCATAATCTCTTAAATGTAAATTTTTTTACACCACACAAAGCTCTCGCATACTTGTACCGTGCTGTAATCTTTTAACTGAGTCCACTTTATCCACCCTGTTAATTTGTTGGTATGCATATTGGATGCTCATTCTGCAATTTATATTTCAAACATGTATCAAGCCCTGTTTTATGATATACACTTAATTTACTTTACAAATCCTCATGTTTTCGTCCAAACCCTTTGCTAGTGATCTTTAAAATAATGCGTTCTTCTTTTGGTTTCCAAGTTACTGTAAACACACTTTCATTGCTCTCCTTATTTGTAGCTTTTAAATCAATCCCATTTTCAACTTGTATTATTTGCAGGGCATATATCTGCCAACGGGGTCTATAACATGGCCTATCGCTGAAAAAAAATAATATTGACAGCAAGCTGTTGCAATAAATACTGCAGTCGAAATTCAAAATATTGGGGAGTTTTTCCCTCGCCACCTCCGCTTCAGACTTGACGCTCACATGGGTTGCCAGATTGAGGACACACAACTAAGATTTCTGACCCAATTTGTTTGCTGGCTTCCATGGCTGCAATACGCTGTGTTTTCCACCAATTGGCGAAATACAATTGGGTAAATTGGCAGTGGGCGGGATCAGACTGACTAAAACACAAACAGACATTACGACACAGAACGTGCGTTTCCAAGTAGAATAACTGGCTGCGTTGTTTTTCAGAGAAACAAGTATTTGAACTTTGCATGTTTCCTAAATCATTGCAAACATATTATGGTATTTTTATGCTATAGTACAGTAAATGTCATGACATGTCATTAACTTTTTATTCTGAATTGCTAATATATTGTCTTTTTTTGTCGAAAAACAAAAACGGTCACTAAAATACTGTGTAACACTGATGTATTTTACTATTTGTTCAACGTTGAAATACAGTGAACCTGTGCATGAAACCACTCTGCGATAGATGCTGTCTTGACAAGGCAAGGAAAGGGGGCTCGTCATTTGAGTTGACTTCAGGTTTTGCAGGGAAAGCACTCACACACAGCCTTTTGAAATCTTAATCCCCACTTAGGGTTGAGTCATTCTGCTCTGGTAGTGAATTTTAAATCTCCACTGGGTCTGATCGAATGTTCAGAGAATACACTGAATAGTTTTTCTTTGTCCGTTTATAGCAATGATGCTTTTGCTGCAGTATTGAAGTAGTTTTTCTCATTCAGGTCATTAAATAATGTCGGCTAAAGCAATTTTCCCATTGTTTTCTGTTTTAAAATAGTGTTTACATACATCACCTTTCCAGCTTGAGTGAAAAGATTGAAACTTTCCAGGTTCTTATTGATTTCCCTGGTTCTGCTAAAGAACTCTTGAGGATTAAGGTTAAGGTTGCTTTATTGCCTGACCTGCTGATTAGCAAGCAACCAAGCTTAGCGGGTTAGTGTCTTCACTAGCTGACCTGCTTTACACAGGCTGTACCGATCAATGTTAATTTCCTCAGCCGGGCTGTTTGTTTTCCATCCCTGGATGGAGCTCTTCTCAGGTAGGAATGATTTAGGTGTAGACTTTCTTTTGAAGCTTAAACTCTGCATTCCTTCAAAATCTCAGTGTTGGCTCTGAGAGCTGTTCTCAAGGAATAAATCTTGTGGCCTTTGGCTGATATCGCAAAGGAAGACTAACACAGACAACATGATGTGAGCTTTTGTTCTAGGGCTAAGCGATATGACCAAAAATATTATCACGATTATCATACCATATTGATATAATATTAATTTACTATTATTGGGGAAGGAAATATTTCCACATATGTGTTCGATCTTGAGAATGAATGTAAACTTATTTGTTCACAATTAAATTCCATAGAGTAGCTAACTTTTAATTTAGGGCCCTATGAAATCTGTTTTATTTTCCCCTAAATTCTGTTTTATGATTTAATGCAATTAAGCTTTTAAAATGTAATCAAATGAAAAAATAACTAATTTACAAAATAACATTGCATTTTTATTTGTTGTCAAACAAGATGCTGCCCAACAGAACTGTATAAATTTAAAGCATGGCTGAAAATATTTCGGATGTATGATATGCCTTGGAAATATCATTATTATTACTTTAAGTAGTACATTTTAGTACAGAAGTGATATATTTCTGTCTTAATCTCTTGAAGCTAAACTGAACGTTTATCTGGATGGTTTGTCGTGAAGATCTTTCAGGTTTAGTTTCAGATGGTAGTTTTTCTCAAATGAAACAGTGAAAAGCTTGTGAAGTGACTTTGAGAGCAGCTCTGTAGTTGAAGTTCATGTGTTAATGTCCTCATATATTGAGATGACAGATGCTGAAAACACAATGTGTGTGTGTGTTTACTTATCAGACGAAACCGCGCCGTTCATTCACACAGACACGCACAGAAATCACGTATTAGCGACATGCTCTGATTGGCTGTTGTCTCATTCATTTCTGCTGTGTGATTGTTAGATTAATCCATATAGAGTAAAAATGTCCCGAGGCTTATCGTTATCGACGTAAATTTTATCGCAATCTCGATGTATCACTTATCGCCCAGCCCTATTTTGTACTATCTTCAGTAGAACAATGAAGTAATGGATTTCACTGAATCTCCTTGTCAGGGCCGGCCCGAGGCATAAACGAACTAAGCGGCTGCTTGGGGCCCCCTGGCCACCAGGGGGCCCCCCAATCGAGTTTAAAAAAATCTTCTTTTTTTTTTAGATGACTTAAACAAGTGACATGAATGAATGAATATGAATGAATAAATGAATAATTCAAGACAAGAAAATTCTGATTTCATGATCAATATACCTGCTAACAACTGCTGCTGTGTCTGCCAGCGTTTAAGTCCTGCGCATAATCTAGACACCTCGCGAGTGCATAGACAATTCTTGCGCAACTGCGCATAGTCACGGTATCGGTTTAAGTTGGAGAAAATAGCCGCAGGGGAACTTAACCTTCTAGGTGTAAGGGTAGCAGTTTGAATAAATAATAAACATAGCAGTTTGAACTCTTCTCCACTTTATTATACCACACATCAGATCACTAACTCCAAAAACCCGCGACACTCCAGTACCAACCACCAAGTGCGCACGACCCATTCCTATCTACGAAAAGCCCTGAGGGGAAAAATAGATTGCATACACGCATACAACGAGGGCCAGTACATCATTACCGGCAGGGCTCGACATTAAGCCTTTTCATGCGCTTGTCCTTCGGACAAGTAAATCTGTCATTCACTTGTCCGAGTAAAAAAGTAGCTTGTCCGGATTTTTTTTTTTTCGTGTGTTAATTTATTCTGAAGCAATATTCTCATCAGTGTTCAATCAGCTTTGATATTTAAATCGGCATATTGTAATATCTGCACCTTTAAAGGGCATCTCCTCCCCCAATCTTATTAAATGTATGCTTCATCTTTCATTTTAAATTCCTAAATTTGATCAATACATTCAATTATTTAGAATAATAAGACACTATAGCGCTGTTACCCTAGGTAGGGCTGATCAAATTAAATCATTTACACTGAAAAATTACAATTGCATAAAATAATGTTATGGAATTGATTTAAATATACAAATAAGAAACGTTGGAAAGAATGATACTACTTTTAAACATTGCCAGTAGGTGGCGGCAGGCGACCGTTTTAATGAGTGAGTCATTGATTCATTCAATCAAACGATTCGTTCAAACGTCTGATTCATTCAAGTGTGAGACAGATGTTTATGAATGTGTCATTGAATCTTTGACTCAACCGATTCGTTCAAAATGCTGAATCATTCAGTAATGAAAACAGGCTGAGTGTTCCTGTGAGATGCGCCGTGGTTCTGCTGTGATTTTTGTTTGGAACTATTTTCGCTGCTGAAACAGAACAAAAACAGGCAATATTGCATCTAAAATGTAAGTGACTTAATTTTAACTGTTTATTGAACTGTTGAAATCAATGTCACATTTTCAGTCGTGATGGTATTCAGGAAAAATAATTGAGGTTGCTTAACATATGTTAAAAATATAAAAACTCCACATTTAGATTTTTTATAGGCAGTATGTTGTTAACTGTGTGTGTGTGTTTGTGTGTGTGTGTTGCGCTCATTTGTGTAAGTTAGATTTCTCCTCGAGAGGCTGCGCGAGCGTCAACAGCGCAACCTTACAGTCAGTAATACATTATCCACAATCAATCGCAACTTACAATAAATGTGATAAAATCAGAATCATTCTCTCGGTTTAGTGATTCCCTAGTTATTTGTTTATTTTTGTTATTGATGTTCTATTCAGGCTACTTGTCCGGTCGGGCAAGTAAAATTCTCTTCCACTTGTCCCTTCAAAAAATCCACTTGTCCCGGACAAGCGTTAATGTCGAGCCCTGATTACCGGTATTATAGTAACAGACTTTGTTGGATTCTGTCATGTACAATCCAACAAAGTCTGTTACAATAATAATAATAAAAAAGATTTTGAGGACAGTTACACTGTATTGAGACAGTTGAGAAATAATAATATTTGTACAGTTTTCAACAATAATTGTCATTGTTGAACCCTTGCTCTTATTATGTTTCTGATTTCTCAGTTTTGTCATTATTTTAGCAAATAATTTGTTTTGAGGCAGTTTGTTTTAAGAAGTTTCAAAGAGTTAGTAAAAGAGGAAAGTAAAAGTTAAAACTTTTTGAAGTAGGCATTTTTTATGAAGTATTTATTTTGTATTAATACATAACCTCACTGTATTCATTTATAATGTATCATTATTGCGTGACATTTGTGTCAATAATCATCACGCACAGGTGACTTCGCGTAGTGGGAGGGGCCCCCCCAAATCAAATTCTGCTTAGGGCCCCCAAAAGGCTCGGACCGGCTCTGCTCCTTGTAATAAAAATTAGCTTGCACAGACAACGTGTGTCAGACATAAACATTAACATGCTGTTTCAATATTTTAGAGTTTGTGTATATGTTTGTGCTGTTTATACAATATGACGCTATGTTTGGAGATTATAGACTAGATCAGTGTGCAGTCTGTTATGTTTACACATGTTCTTTGCAGACACTGAATGTCAACACCTGACACCTGTTGACTTGAATAATTACTTGTAAACTTTAAGCAATTGTTTACTTTTTTGTTTTACTTTACAATTGTTTTACTTTAATAAAAAGGTGTACAGTAGTTGCCTTTATGTTGGCATAACCATCCAACTAGAGTAAAAATGTCTTTGTTTAAACCATTCTACCAGCAGAACTGAAGCTGCTGATCCACCTCCTCCTTCCCATGATCCCCTTTCCTTTTAATTATCAGTCTTGGAAGTGTTAATTGCACAAATCTTCTCTGCACTTGTTTGCACAGGGTAATAGTGCCTTTCTGTAGAGCTTATATAAAACCTGCACTCAAAATAGTTCCAGTCTGCAGTACTTTACAAGTGTTGGCTGATTTTGGCCAAGTTGTGATGAAACCAATGAAATATGTGCAATTTTAATAAATAATGTGAACATAATATATTCGACACCCACTGAAAATGTGACAGACGTCAAGACGTGACAAAAAAACTAACCAAAACAAAAACGCACAGATCTCATGGGAAAGCAGCATGCTCCATGCTTTCCCAATACTGATTAGTACTGAGCCTCACTTTTTTTTCATAAACACATTTTTGAGGAGATATACTTACTATTGCATTGGTTAGCGGTCCAGTGAAAGGCTTGGACACAGGATCAATTTTCACTTCCTTTTGTTAGCCATTTTGTTTGGGCAAGTATGTACCCACGATTAATCATACGACAAACTCTGGAGGGTGAGAGCGTAACGCTCAGTAATACAAGATTGAGATTGGGGCTCTTGTGCATTAGCATTTGAGAGAGAGAGAGAGAGAGAGAGAGAGAGAGAGAGAGAGAGAGAGAGAGAGAGAGAGAGAGAGAGAGAGAGAGAGAGAGAGAGAGAGAGAGAGAGAGAGAGAGAGAGAGAGAGAGAGAGAGAGAGAGAGAGAGAGAGAGAGAGAGAGAGAGAGAGAGAGAGAGAGAGAGAGAGAGAGAGAGAGAGAGAGAGAGAGAGAGAGAGAGAGAGAGAGAGAGATCATTTTTACGTCAGGGATTCGCCCCCACATCCCATCGTCAAAGATCACATTAGCATTCCAGCAAAGACACACCAGCCTTCTGCATCTCCAACACAAATCTGATGTGAACTTATTCAACACATCTCAAACAGGTGTCAGTATTCCTGAGAACAGTGTGAAGGTCATCATTTATCCTATAAGAAATCTCCTTATACTCTACGTAATTATTAACATGGTCAAATGTGAGTCCTTGTGCACTGCAGACTGGAACTATTTTGAGTGCAGGTTTTATATAAGCACTACAGTTGGCTGATTTTGGCCAAGTTGTGATGAAACCAATGAAATATGTGCAATTTTAATAAATAATGTGAACATAATATATTCGACACCCACTGAAACCCTCTCTCTCTCTCTCTCTCTCTCTCCACCTCACACTATATCTCTCTTTATTTCGCTCACGTCCTAAGTAGCCACTAGACAGTCACTGTGACAGATGCAGGTGCTTTAGTGATGGTCTCCCAGTATATTAAATGAATATTTAACACGCCAGCTGTTGATGAATGAAGGGAAGCTGAAGTTCCTCCTCAAACTCCTACCGCTTGACTATAATTATGACACTAAGTATTTTACACTACCTAGTAAGGCAGGGTGAAAAATGAAATGCATGAATTGAAAAAAAAAAACAGACATGAATTGAAAAACAGACATTCGTATATTTTG
This sequence comes from Gila orcuttii, assembly GCA_026230005.1. Classification (NCBI taxonomy): domain Eukaryota; kingdom Metazoa; phylum Chordata; class Actinopteri; order Cypriniformes; family Leuciscidae; genus Gila; species Gila orcuttii. The sequence goes on along the minus strand of JAPDVR010000022.1, from coordinate 37,419,198 downwards.
TTTTCCTGCTATATATATATATATATATATATATTTTTTTTTTTTTTTTTTTTGGCAATCCCTGCATATTGTGCATAAATGTTTTTATATTTCCTGTATTTAAATGTTTATTAAATCCTTAATTTATCAATAGATATTGTTCGATTTAATTCAAGTATATATATATTTTTTTGTTCAGGGCTGCCTGTTAGGTTTACTGAAAAATATTAACCTGGTATGAACCATGAAAAAGGTGATCTGGGAAGGTGTTTGTTCTCATGTTTCATTTGTCTCATTTATTTAGTTTTTCAGTTGTTGCATTGTTAACATTATGGTCTTTTAGAAAACTGAACAAATGTAAGCGTAGTGACCACAATAACCTCAGAATACAGCCAGAACAACCGTTAGCAAGAGGAAATAGAAGGGAATATGCTGTGTCATTTGTGCTTCTCCATTCTTTCTCATTTGCTTGTACACTTACTAATTCTGGGTGTTCACGAAGCAAAGTTGTGTTCACTAAGCAAAGTTGAAGGACCGTACATGGCATCCCGCTATATTGGGATCCAGCTGATGCATTCACACATTCTGCTTCTGGATGCATTACGTTGCTGTTGCCTGGCTTTTTTGTATTAGGGTTGCACGATATTGAAGAAAAATGCGATAACTTGTTAAATAATGTGGTATTTGATACGATTATGCTTTAAGCATGTAATATAATGCTCTCCACACTAGAGATGCGCGGTTGGCGGTTACAGCCGCGGACTCCGAGGATAAACCACGGATCGGGCGGATGGCGTGACAAACAAAAATATTTTAATTAAATTCGGGCGGGTGGTGGGCGGTTGAACCAATCAAATGAAAAATATATATACATTGTTAAATATTGTTATCTTTGTCCCTGCGCGTCGATCAGAGACGGAGTTCACTGCTGATATTCTGAGAGCTTTCTGGTCTCGCGGCTGTCATCAGCAGCGCCTTGTATCGCCCAATCAGCGGATTGCGGGCGGGTGCGGTTTTGAAAATTGGTCAAAAACGTTGGTGCGGATGGATGGCGGACGGATGATGAGTTTTGTGATGCGGTTGCGGATGAAATAGCCCATCCGTGCATCTCTACTCCACACCATTGTTGTGATCTAACAGACACCTGGTAGAAAGTAACATGATTAAGGTACAGCAATACAGTCAAGCAATATAAAGTCATTTCATGCGAAACCATAGACCTTTATCTACAGATCAAGTATAATAATATTAACATTGAATCATCTTGGAGAAAGTTTCATCGTGTTGACTGTCGTAACCGAGAATGATTGACAGCTGCAGCGGAGGGAAAAGTTTACGTGAACTTGAATTTAACGACTTAAATATTAATTTCTACCTCACATTCGATTATAGAATGGCTTCTGAACACTTATAATATAGTGCATGGAATCTTTATTGTGCTTTATAATGTTTTTGTGCCTTTTGTGGGGCTTAACAATGACAGAATAGTATACGCAAAATATCGGATTTGGATCGGCCTCGTCTAACCGATACCCGATCCGGTCAAGAATGGCAGTATCAGAGCCGATACTGAGTATCGGATCGGTGCATCCCTAGTCATTTAAATGTCAGTGTACACCAGGAGGGTTTAGGGTTTCAGGTAGGCCTACATTAGGTTTATTTAACAACAGAAATTGAATAATCAAATGTAAAAATAAAACACTGCTTAGTTTTCACTGTATGAATTGAATATTCACCGATTCTTAGTAAAGGTATGAAAGTTATTCAGTCAAGAGCAGTGAGTGATTTTCTCTTTCTTTTGTTGTAGTGATTAACATTAAGCACACAGACGGAAGCAGGTTTATTAGTCTGTCACTTTAAGAGCTGCACAAATCCAATATATTGTTACCCACGCTTTCTTTCTCAACTGTTTACTCCACTGAAGATATAACTGTTTTCACGTGAATTCTCAAGACGTGCATTTTGACATCCTTTTGTGTGTATTTGGCCATATAGCTGAATTCAGGATCACGTGCTGTCTGAGAGTGGCTAACTGTGAGTGTGAGTACTTTGCTTATTGCATTTAGTAACATTAAGAATGTCAAACGTATGTAACAGCCATGTGTCCAGTCTACTCTCTGCTACCTAAAACTTAGACTTTTGTAATCTTTTGGAGTATTAGAATCCCAAGCCGTTGCGATATGCATATCATATGTACATTTGCGGCATTTCGATATATCATTTATCTCTAATTTGTATTTATAAAGTATAATGCATTTCTGAATCAAAACCGTCCTATATGCACATGAGAGCTAATCTGTGTTTTCTCTAAATGAGCTGGTTGCTTATTAACAAATGCATCACAAATGTCATGCAGTCTCCATGCCAATCCACATGTAAGAAAGAAACAGGTATCATATTTCACTCCCGTTATGATGGAGGTACCGCTCGACTGTGTCATACAGCCGGTCAGTAGCGTGATGTGAAGTAAAATGCTTGTTAAATGTTAGAAACTCTGTTAGAGGGTAAAAATGTTCTCAGCCTGAGCTGCGTCCTCATAAAGACAGGTTTGTAGTTCTTAATCTCGCGCAACCTTGATCTCATTGTATTGAAGGAGACAGCATTCATCCTGTGGCTTAACCTGATGAACCTGTTAACAGTGATACCCACATAGTGACACGTGATGTGGGATGCTGGCGGTGGGTGGAAATGAATGTCACTCTTAATGTAGACAGTGCTTGACAGTGAATCTATTCATCCAGCTGAGCGAGTTGAACTGAGTACATGAAACAATTACTCTGGTGAAAATTATGGGCACAAAGCCAGGTCTCCAGTAGCCTGGTCCCACCAGACTCTCATACATTTCATTTGTACATAGTCTGGCACCGCTCCATTGACAAGCGTTAACTTCCTTGTAGGCGGGTACTCTATTGAAGTCTAAAACTATTGGATCGGCCCAGACAGAGTCACTCTGGATCTGCCATAACCAATCGCTAACGTTTGGTCGTGACGTATGTCATGTCGGACCCCGTGGGGAGGAGGGCCACAACATCACGGCCACCAACAAAACTAAGCAAAGATTGCTTTAACTTCTTGATATTCGGCAGCGTCGCCACAACGGACCGAATGGCTTCGCTCGCATCTTTCTCCGCTGCCATTTCTGAACAACAACTCAAAATAACGCACGACATCAACGTCATCGTTCTCAGCCACTCCCTCTGTTCGCTGATTGGCCCGGTAAAAAATTGACCGGAGAAAACCAAAGACTACAGCTCAATCCCAGACGTAGTACTGAAGGAAAATGAAAACTGAGCGCAAGTACGTAGGAGGGCGGAGCCAGGCTAGGTCTCCAGTGCCCTCGATGGTTGTTTTTAGCATGGCCGTAACCGATCAGGGATGTTGTACGTAGTAAACGAGTTGAGGGCTTGCCTGGTCAGCTCAGCAATTGATTTCCTAGCAACGTTATTGGTTATTTTAAGCAGCCTAAGCAAATCTGTAACTTTCATTGCCTTTGGGTCAACTTTGATCACAGTAGTATGCAATTACATTTGTCAGATGGGTGATATTGTGGTATTTTAGTATTTATTCATATTTTGAATTAGCTTTTAATTTGTATTTCATTTTAATTTGTTTTAATTTTATGTGCTTTTGTCATTATTAGTTTTTCTTACAAATATTAAAGCTTAAATTTATATTTCAATTTTAGTTTTAGTAATTGTAGTACTGAATCTTATTTCGGTTATCTTATAGCATTTCATATTTTGAACCACCTCTTATTTTTATATTTACAGGTTTAATTTTAAGTTTTAATAATTGTATGTTATGTGCTTTTGACATTTTATTATTTAATGTTTAAGGACTCTTTTTTTAAAATTATTTTAATATTATATAGCTTTAATTAATTCAACTTATTTCAGTTGTATTTCAACTAATTTCAGTGTTTTTCCATTTAATATTTATATTTTATTTTATTTCAATTACCTAATACATTTTTGTATTTTTTTTAACTGGGGTGATAAGTGTATTATTACCTATCTAGTTAAATCATAGCTTTTTAAAGTTTTGCTACTGCCTTAAAAATGTGTTTATAATCTGGATTGTAACCATGAACCTGTCGACCTATATAAACTGTGCATTGCATTAAATGTTTTCACCTCTTGATCAATGCAAGTTTAGCTCGAGCACTTCCTCTTTTTTTAACCATTGCTCTCTTTCGTCTTGCACATTTGTTCTGCACACTTTCAGTCTAGTGCTATATCTGATCGCATCTGTAATCTTTCCGTCTCCTTTGTTTACAGTTTTATCTCCAGGACACCAAAAGCAGCAATGGCACCTTCATCAACAGCCAGCGTCTGAGCCGGGGGTCAGAGGAGAGCCCTCCCTGTGAGGTGCTCTCCGGAGACATCATTCAGTTTGGGGTGGATGTGACCGAGAATACCCGGAAAGGTGAGGAAAGCCTGTTTGTATTAGTGGTGATAGTGAAATGTGTGTTTGTCTGTAATGCAGGTGTGGGTCAGCCTACCGAACTTGGTACTTTTAATGGCACTGACCGAATTAAGTCGGTACTCACATTAAATTGATTCACATTAAATCAATCGGTGCCAAAATTCGGTACCTAAGAACGCATCTGGGCACAAGAGTAATACTACTTAAATGCGAATCCTGCATGTTCTGTGTGTCTCGCGTGACCCTCGCTGTGTTTTTCAGCCTCTGTAGTGTCACTACATGAGAACATGAATGCTTTTCCAGAGCCGCTCTGAGAGTCACTGAATTCATCAGCATTTACAGTTTCATTTAAGAAAAACTATCGTTACATCATTAACACACAGAAACTCAGAAGACAAAGGTCTTCACCACAACCCATCAAAATAAAAGTTTGGTTTAACTTGATCATATATTACTGTTGTACAGTAGGATTTAGATCTCAATTTAATAATACTAACACTAATAATAAATGATCAAAAATTTATTTTTTAAGGAATAATCTCACTTTTTATTCTGTTGTAATTTTAACAGTATAAAGCTCAATTGTGCCCGATGTTGTTTGACAAAGTTTAATTTCATATAAAAGATCAATTAAATGTTTTATGTCTTCATTTGATTACTATAAAATTCACAACAGAATTTGTGGAAAACAAAACATTTCATAGAAATTATTTTTTTATTACTAAAATGGTGGTTTTTATTCATATTCAAGCATCACAGACAATGGCAGACAGTGACCAAAGCAGCTCTGGCATAATATCAATAACACTTCTACAAATGACTTAGATTCTTTATAGTTATTGAGGTAAACACGCCTAAATTACAGAAAAAAAGGTACCAGCACCGGATTTCAGGTACCGGTTAAAATGTGAACGGTACCCAACCCTAGTGTGGATGTGTACATACAAATATTCCTTTATTAAAACGTATTTGCTGCTTGACGAATGTTAATTTGGGGCCCTGTTTCTTGGTAGTGTAATAGAGGACACCTTCGATTGAAAGTTAAAGTCTTTGACACAAATGCAGCTGTTACAAACTGCACTTTTTGAAGATTCTGCAATGGCAGAGATGCAATTTTGAAACCCAAGAGTGCTGGTTGATTGCTTTTCTGGATGTTGCAACTTAAGTACATGCAATGGGACTCTTTCACAATCAGATACAAACAGTGTTGGGCAAGTTACTTTTAAAAAGTAATTAGTTACAGTTACTAGTTACTTCTTCCAAAAAGTAACTAAATTAGTAACTCAGTTACAAATTTTAAAAGTAACTAGTTACTTATGAAAGTAACTATTGCGTTACTTTCAAGTAAATTTAAAATTTAAATTTAAATTTTAAATGCTCAAATGTGACCGCACCTCTACCCCTCTTTAACGGAACTTAAAATACATGTGCATGTTCAATTATTTATGATAAATCTGAATATTATAATGAAATGGACACTTAATACAATACATTATTAACAGAAACATGACACATTGTACACGCATCTAAAAAAAAAAATGTTGCTGTGGGACAAAGTGAGACTAGCCTCCAATCAAACGCCATGTATGTAGATATTATGTTTATATAGTGGATCAATGCAAATAACACAATAGATGTTTTGGAAATTTTGATATTTATTGCCCCTAAACAGGCCACATCTGGGCAAAATTAAATTAAGCTTGTTAAGCTCGTCGCCATACCTGTCTCTCGTTGACTGACTAGCTTGTGTTGTTCCTTGTGTGTCCTGTCCTGCCCGACTATGCGTTATGATGGGTCGTTCGCAATTCATGAGCGTTAGCCGTTAGTGATGATGGGTCGTTCGCGAATGAGCGTTAGTGATGATGGATCGACTCGTTCGCGAATGAGCTTTTGATGGGTCGTTCGCGATTCGCGAATGAGCCGACTCTAAGAGCCGGCTCTTTTAGGTGAACGTTGGGAGCTGGCTCGCATATCTGAAGAGCCGACTCTATTTTTACAAATTTAGCCTATAGAAATTAAATAATTATGTAATAAAAATTGAAATATTATAGTCAAAGTCATTTAAAGAGCCGTTTGTGAGCCAAAAGAGCCGGCTCTTTTCATTGAGCTGAGTCAAAAGAGCCGAATGCCCATCACTACTATGCGTGCTTTCGAACACCCGCCCAACTCTACCTCTGATTGGCTTACAATGACATTTTACTCTACCTTATAGCCAATCGTCAGCATTTATGCGCTTGTCTCGTGCTCTGCCCACTAACCAAGGAAGAACAGTAAAAAAAGTATTTGCCTCTCGCTCAGAGATCTAGTTGGTCTGATGAAAAAAAAAACAGCTTCATCAGTTATAGTAACGCGCCGCATTTTTTGGCAGTAACGGTAACGGCGTTATTAAGATGAGAAGAGTAATCAATTAGATTACTCGTTACTGGAAAAAGTAATGCCGTTAAATAACGCCGTTATTCCCATCACTGGATACAAATGCAAAGTAACTTACGCTTTTAAAACGAATGTAAGCATACACTACTTAATAGCAAAACGAAAGTACATAAGAATGAGAACCTGTTAGGAGCGCTGTATTTTAAATGACAAGGTATTAAAATTAGCTTCCAGTTTAGTTTGGAAACTTGTTTTTAAGTCACATTTGGGTGTTGTGTGTTTAATTCTTAGCATTGTTGCGGCACAAGTTGGCTTCGTCTCATCAGAACGCAAGGAAATCTTCTCTGGATGTTTTTGATGATCACAAGCGCACTCACTTTTAAAGCTGATAGACTTTTTAGTACATTTAAGCTTCTTAGCCGACCTCATATTAGTGCTTGTTATAAACATTTTTATGGTCTGTTTATGTTTGGCATAACCTGTACCTTTCTTTAAATTCTACTTGTTATGAAAATAATCATTTACATGTCTAAAACACTCCTTTATGTGTCCGGTTTTCTCTTGTTCTTTTTAGTCACTCATGGCTGTATAGTGTCGACCATCAAGCTCTTCTTACCAGATGGCATGGAAGGTCGGCGGCGGTCAGAGTGAGTCCTGTTTGAATATTAAAATATTTTTTGGGTTGTTTATCTTCTATCACTCATACCGCTCAACCTGGTGTGTTATTCCTGTCATTATGGTAGCTCGTGCTTACCAGCTTTATCATGTATAAAAACATGCACAGAATGTGATAAAATCTCTGAGAACTGAGGCTTACAGCTGCTGATTATACTGTTTCAGTTGACCATAACAAGATTTGCGCGTGCTTGTGCAGAGGAAATGACATGTGAGCTGTTAGCTTGACTCTTAGTTGCCAAATGTTGAATGACGGGAATTAGTGGTGGATCAGATCTTGGCTTTTATGCAGGTTTTGGTTCTGTGGTTGTTGTCATTTCCTATGTTTATTTTCTTGGTTTTTTAGTAAACGCAAGTATTTACATATATAATCTAACCACATGCCACAATGATGCTCTGTGCCTTTCCATTAAGTCTTTTGGTTTAGCAGAATATTCCAAATGAAATTCAGCGTAAGGTCCATTTACAGCATCTATGGCATCGAAATAATAGGGACTAACAGTCACTTAGTTTTAGTTCATAAAATGTCTGTGTGATGTTGTGTAAGAACTATAGGTTTACTTTTGCTTTGTTGTTCCTTTTTTATAAACTTCATGTACATAACTGATAAGAAAAAACAATTTGTGAGTTGTAAAAATGACTTATTTTTCTCTTCCAAAACTGTACATTTAACAGTATTTGTCTGTAAAATTGCATGAAATTAAATTGCCCCATTAAATCTATTCCAGTTTTTCATCGTATATAGTAAGAGGACTTGCTGTTTACCAATAAACAGGTTTTTACCGTAGCATTCTTTTTTCTTTTACTGTTAAAATTACGTTTTTTATGTATTTTTTTGTATATACATATACACAGTGGATGTTATTGATTTAATTGCACATTGTTCATCAAATTGTAATGATAGCTTACAAAAAGGTGATATTTTTGGTAGATATTTTTGATACCTCAATTTCATTTTGTGCATGACTCACTGTGACCCGGCCAGTTATTGATTTTTGATTGGATTTGCGTGATCCTGCACGAACTGCAGACTGTCTGAGACGAGAGATGAGCACAGGCTCCATAGGGGTCTCGTGGGTCTCATCCGCCTCCATCTGCTCCCCGTTCCATTTCGACAGCATTAGTCTGAATGTCACCAAATCACACAGGTTTTATTGCAAAGAAATCTAAGTGTACACCAGCCATGTGCACCAACTTTGTTTCACCTGCATTTTCTTAATTTAGTTAAAAGCCTGCATAGCGTATCGCTATTGAACTGCCATCCAGAGTACAGAGCCAAACAGTCGTCTAGTTAGTAATCTGATGCTCAGCATGGCTGGTGTTTATTATATTCATGAAGGGGGATATTGATGGTCTTGTTGACGGAAGGGATTTCCTACCACCGTGTATGAATCCTATGTTTGACTGTGCATGTATCATCGGCTATAAAAATCGTTTAACGGAAGGTATCCGTGAAGCAGATGGCTCTCCCATTGAACGCTTCCCTGTGGCCTCCAGAGCTGGCAGTAGCTGTTAAACCAACTCAAGTGGAAACAAGGTGTGTACTGTGGGCATTTCTGGAGCTTTAAAAGATTTCATGCATCTCCTCGTTTAGTTTGGAAGTGCTCGCTGAAAAAAGCTGACAGGGAAATCTCAGAGATCTTTCCTTTTTCTAAACTCCATAAACACTGGCAGGGATGTGGGACCACACACCTTGAGTCTCGGCTGCTGGCAGACAGTGTCTCTAAATCCTCCCTGTGGCTCGATGAGTTAATGAATGAACTTTTTTTATTTTCTTTAACTCCTGCTCTGTTAGGGATGGGTCAGTGATTGTTGGCTGGTCGTTTAATAATTGACTAGTTTGTTAGTGGTGTCAGCTTCTGAGTTTATATAGATTTTTCATTTTTTTTATTGTATCTAATATAACATGTATGATAAAATATAAAATGTTCTATGTCAGTGGTTCTCAAACCTGTCCTGGAGTACCACCAGCATTTCGTATGTCTCCCTATAGAGAGCCTAAATCCCTCCTCTCCGCTTCCGGCTCATGGGACCTTATTTCGGAAAAAATATGTATGGTAGTCAATGGCGAGAGACAACTTATCTTTTTATTCCGTCTGAACTGTGCCCTGAATTACACATATGATGTTTGTCAATTTAAAAGATAATTATGAAAGTCAAGAAAGTCTCAGTTTGTCATAAAACAGAAGAGTAACATTTAGTTTTATGTGAAAATCGCTCAACGAACTACATCTCTCGTCTCGCACTATGTACGTCACCAAGCTCGTGTGTGTGCAGTCTGGTACAAAACACACAGGTATGACGGCGTAACGTTACGATTATAACGTTAGACTGTAGAAAAAATGACAGACGTTAGCTTCAGTAAAGTTAGCTTCATTCATTGAGAGAAAAGGTATGACGTCACATGCGCGCCTTTTGGGTTTGTAGTCTTTGTAATTACGTATTTTCACAGTCTTATACCTTAACAGTTTTACATCAAACTGAGACTTTCTTGACTTTAAAATGTATCTTTTAAATTGACAAACATCATATGTGTAATTCAGGGCACAATTCAAACGGGATCCAAATATTTGTTGTCTCTCGCCATTGACTACCATACAATATTTTTCCGAAATAAGGTCCCATGGTCCACCGGAATGGGAGGGACTTACCGCAGCCGCCCCGCAGTTGGTGGAAATCTGGGGTTAGGCTCTCTATATCTGACACACCCATTTCAGGTCGAGCAGTCTCTACTAATGAGCTCATGAGTTGATCAGGTGTGATAGATGAGGGAGACATACAAAATGGCTACGTTCCCACTGGCTACATTTACATGCACAACTTTTGTTTCAATCGGACTGAATTCATTCTGATTGATGAATCCGAACAAAGTGTTTACATGAGCGCTAAACATGTGATCGGGTTGATGTGCACGTTTATATGTCACAAGCTTCAAATCGGAATAGAATTTTTGACATGCACACACTGCACGAATATACAGTTTCCTTCAGGTTGCACATACTAACTATTCTCCTACACTGGTTCTTTATTTGTTTAAACAGCAGACTTAACATTTATCCATTTCTGGTCATAATTTGGAGACAATGAGCATATGAACCGTTGTTCTGTGCTGCTCATATTTATCACGCAGTAAAAATGGCCCTCCCCGCGCCCAAAACCAGTCGTCTGGGGATGAGAATCCGAAACAAGGACTGGTGGGACGTTCTCCTGCTCCACTTCACAGACACTGAGTGAAAGCAGAATTTTAGAAAGACAGGACACTTATTTATACAACATTTTATTCAACAGGAAGAACAGCTCGCGCTGCGTGTCATACATCATTACGCTATTTCAAAGTCATTGCACACGCGCAGTCTTTTCAGTTTAGGTTTTCAGTCCGATCAAGTGTTTACATGTTCTCTCGATCGGATTAGAAAAGGAATAAACCACCCCTTTCAATCTGATCGAAATTTTGTTCGGTCGATTAAGGTGTTTACATGAAGGCTTTTCAGTCCGATTGAGCCGTCAATCCGATTACTAATGGATTATTTGGTTGCATGTAAACGTAGCCACTGTCAGTCCAAGTATGATTATTTGTGTATCCGATTGGAATATCTAAAATTATTGATGTCCACACTTTGTATCGCAACTGTTCAGATCAGATTTGTGTGTCCATGCAGCTCTTTTGTTTTCCAGAATATCTGCATTGGTTTCTATGACAATGACATTGCGTTGGTAGGCATACGCCAAAAACAACTTCAACCGCAACATTGGAGGGGTTTGCAATAGAGATGTTGTCTTGTCTTATTTAAATTTTACAACATGGAAATGTGTAGACGCCGCGCTGGACTACTGTGTCTTCTGAGGCAGCGGAGGCTGGTATGCACGGCTTTTTTCCGCACTATTCTCTCCGATATGTATTATCATTTTCTGCTCGTCCTGTACTTTGCGACAACACAGCATTTCACAGCGTTTCTGCAGCGACTTTCAGCATGTTTCCTATAACAACGTCTGACTTTACATTTTACACGGTGTGAGAAAGTCACATAAACCACGTGAAATCCGATCAGAGCGGTCAGACTTAGGGCTGTCGCGATAACCGCAATATTGCAGTACCGCGCTACTGACAGGCCAACCGCAGAGGAATGCAAGTAACCGCAGCAACCGCGAACCGTGTTTTCTTTCATAAGGCCATTCTTTGTAGTTCGTACCATGTGTATTGAATGTTAAATAAGTTAATAATGATAACAAGACTGTTTATCATGGTGATTTGTACAGAGGATTCGTGGATTTGGACTAAACAGACAGTGAATGTGATCGACTGAGCGCGTGTGATTACCTGCATCTGTCTTTGAAGTCAAGTCATGTATATTCGTGAAAAGGTTGCCGTTTCCAAGGAAAGCGAAATATTTGTCGTAGGCTATCATCCTTTTAACGTGTAAGGGTATTTACCATGAATGGCGTCAGCGCTGGTCAGCATTACACAGCTCGAGGAAGCCGTGGGGGGAAAGCAGTGAGTCACGCATTGAATCAATGCCATTGGTCTCTATTAAGTTAAGCATTGCTTCAGCTTTGCCCAAAAGTGAAGCATTGCTGGCCAGCTGCACAACAAGCTCAAAGTTAAAAAATAATTAACACCTTGTTTCATTACATCCATTATTTAAGGAATCAGCTTTTTTGAACGTTTTCATTGAATGAACGGTTTAATGACTCACTCAAAGACAGTCCGTTGGCGTAACAACTGCGCGCTGAGCGACAGCCTTTCAATGCGCAGAGACGCTGTTTAGTTTCGGTTACATTGGGTACATTGTTTTTGTGTATGCTGACCACATCATAACACGTATTTATATAGCAATAAATAAATAAATGGCGGTAAAACCGCATATCACGCTATTGAACCACTCAAAATTACCGCAAGGGAAATTCCTTCACCGCGACAGCCCTAGTCAGACTAAAACGGATTTCCAGAAATGCGATTTGAATAGGATTTCAAACCACATATGGATGTAGCTTGAAACAAATTTGTAAAATTTTTTTTTTTTTTTTTTTTTAACACTTGGCTGCACTATTACTATATGATGCACAATTACTATATAAATGTATAAATTAATTAACAGATTTTTCATATATAATATATTAACAGATGTTGTAGGCGGTCTTAAATTTCACGTTCAACTCTGCCAATTGAGCGGAACGGCCGGCAGCATCTTGACGATTAAAAGCTTCAACAATTGAACCTGATCCTTAATTCTTTGCCACACACTTGTCCCTACATTTCTTGTGCTTGGCTCTCTCCCCGTGTTTAACCAAGCTCTTGTTTAAAATGTGTGGATTCAATGGCAAACGCAGTGTTGCCTGCAACCTCTGTACCACAGGGTTTACTGTAAACGCAGTGCATTGAGCCATTTTCATAGCAGAAGCCACTCGCAGTCTTTCAGCCACTCTCTCTGAAAACTGCAAGCCTTCTTTTCCGCTGGTGGATCCACATTCACCACATGATCGCCACCACCATCTCCAGGAGTTACATTATCTAACTTTAGGCGGTTTACAGAAGAAATCTCTCTATGTCCTTTTCATCATTTCTTTTCACAGGGTGGCCGCGGGTCCTTAAAAAGTCTTAAAATGTCTTAAATAAAGTTTTCCTAATAAAAGGCCTTAAAAAGTATTAAAATGTCTTAAATTCAGACTCGATGGGTCTTAAATATTTATGGTCACATTACCGCTAAAATTTCTCCAGTCAAATAACCAGTGAAGCATCGAATCGCGAGAATGATTCTGACTTTATTACATAAACAGCGATTGATAATGATAATGGCTTCTGGTAGCGCTGTTGAGACTCGCGCTGCCTGTCTCTGTGAGAGATTTTATAGTAAGAAATCAAAACAAATGAGCATAACAGCCAGGGCTCCAGACTCCAGAAATTTTGCGACCATTTTTCCTGCCGGTGCGACCAAATATTTATTTAGGTCGCACTGGCGCGACCACAACATTGCCGAGCAGCGAATGCAAACAAAATGAAAGCGGAACGAAAATGCGCTACTCATTTATGCTTCACGGACCAATAATAGAGAGCGCAGCGCCCCGAACTTGCACTTGCCAGTTGCGGGCCGATCTCGATCACGCGACACTGTTACTACGAGATCCAGTGAAGAAATCCATTGACTTCGCCTCAGAATTAATAACATCATCGCTGCGAGATCCAGTGAGAAACACTCCGATTCGGAGTGATAAAGTTTTCTGTTATAAACCATCGATATCAGATCAACACAGCGCTGACGTGGAAACCAGGAGAAACACTTATAGAAGGCTTTCAGTTCACAAATCAGCAACATTCACCATGGATTTATGCTAATGTAGTAACTCTAAACATTACTATGGTATTGTGACAAAAATAGTGAAACGCTTACAAGTACTACTACTATCTTTTTTCAGCACTTCAAAACTATAATATCATAAATGTTATTTTTAATGTGATGACCAACACATTTTTGTTCATCCTTTAAAGATTGTCCTAAAAACGTTAGGAAAACTACTCGGTTACTCACGTAACCTCAGTTCCCTGAGTTAGGGAACGAGTATTGCGTAGCTATACGCAGTGGGGAAACTCCTTTTCCTCGATTTACTGAAGCCTTTATGTAAAGCGCATTTGCAGCTGCACAGCTAGAACATGAGCGTCTGGCTCGCTCATAGGCTGCGCTGCGGCAACTGCACATCCAATGGCGCGGGCGCCTCTGACGTGCGACCAATGAGATTACTCTGCGTCATACACGTCAGAGCCCGCCAAGGGGGCGTGACCTCAGTCTATAATAGTCCCCGAATTCGCCATTATAGCAGGTTTAACGACTGAAGCGACAACTTGCCATGTTACCATAGTGCGGCCGGCTACGCAATACTCGTTCCCTAACTCAGGGAACTGAGGTTACGTGAGTAACCGAGTAGTTCCCTTTCGAACGGTCACTTCGTATTGCGTAGCTATACGCAGTGGGGACGCCATGCAAAACGCCGCACTGAGTAACTGGCTGCCACTGCAACTCAGGCCCCTGAGCATACAGAACAAGCCATAACCGCACCATTATGCATAAATAGACCAGACACCGTCCGGTCTAAATAGTACGCATCAGTTAGAATAACCCAACATACTACACCAACGAACCCAGACACTGTCGGGGTTATTAGTATATGAACGTATACCCAGACAAGTGGGTTTATACATGAAATTATAACCGGCCAAAGCGGGTTTTATATATGTATGGAATATAACCGGCAAAAGCGGGTTTTATATCATATAACCGGCCAAAAGCGGGTTTTATATATGTAATTATAACCAGCAACAGCGGGTTTATATATATATATATGTGAATGTGATTGTGCACAGTAATATATGACAAGACCGGCCACAGACGGGCCTTAATCATACCGAAAGCACCTTCGCCTGCAGGGAAGGCACTTCCATATTATAAAAAGTCATAAATGTGGAAGGCGAGGACCAGCCGGCCGCATCACAAATATCACTTATGGGAATGCCAGATGACCAAGCCCATGACGAGGCCATACCTCTGGTCGAATGGGCCTTGACGCCTATAGGGCAAACTTGACCTACTGCGGTATAAGCCATAGAAATAGCATCCACTATCCATCTAGACAGTCTTTGCTTAGTGACTGGATCCCCCTTGGATCTACCACCAAAGCAGACAAAAAGCTGTTCTGATTGCCTAAAAGACGCAGAACGCTCCAGATAGATTCTCAGCGCTCTGACAGGGCAGAGAAGATTAACCTCTCCATCCTCTGCAGAAGGAGGGAGGGCTGATAACGTTACCACCTGTGCTCTGAACGGTGTTGAGAGCACTTTAGGGACGTAACCATGTCTGGGCTTGAGGACGACTCTGGAGTCATCCGGACCCCACTCCAAACATGCAGGGCTCACAGAGAGCGCCTGCAGATCTCCCACTCGCTTGATAGATGCCAAAGCCATAAGGAGAGCAGTCTTCAGCGAGAGGGGTTTTAGATCAACCGATTGGAGCGGTTCGAAAGGCGGACCTTTCAGAGCCCTCAGGACCATGGAGAGGTCCCAGGACGGCACAGATGGAGGTCTGGAGGGGTTCATCCTCCTAGCACCTTTAAGGAATCTCACGACCAAGTCGTTTCTTCCCAGTGACTGGCCTGCCACCAGAACATGATGTGCTGCTATGGCTGCCACATACACTTTGAGCGTGGACGGGGAGCGACCCGCATCCAGCAGCTCCTGTAGGAATGAGAGAACCACAGATATCTCACATGACCCTGGGTCAGCCTGATTTTTCGAGCACCAGCTGGAAAAACCTGACCATTTTGAAGCATAGAGGCGCCGAGTCGACGGGGCCCTGGCTTCAGATATAGTGCTTAAAACCTTCTCAGGAAGGTCTTTGGGTACCCGTTGAGGGGCCACACATGGAGGGCCCATAAATCGGGTCTCGGATGCCACAGTGTCCCGTTCGCCTGTGTGAGGAGGTCTTTCCTCAGTGGGACAGGCCATGGGATTGTGTCCGATAACTGAACCAGTTCCGGGAACCACGGTCTGGTTTTCCAGAGAGGGGCCACCAGAAGGACTGGGCACCCGCTCTCTCTGACCCGTTTGATGACCTGTGGGATCATCGAGACGGGGGGAAAGGCATAGAGGGGACGGTTGGGCCAGACATGGGCCAGCGCGTCCCTGTCCTTCGAGAAGAACCACTTGCAGTGGGTGTTGATTCTCGAGGCGAACAGGTCGATTTCGGCCTCGCCAAACACCTGCCATATCAGACTGACCGTCTGTGGGTTCAGGGACCACTCGCCGAGGGGAGTGTTGCCCCGTGAAAGCATATCCGCGCCCACATTCTGGACGCCCGGTATATGCGCTGCTCTCAGAGAGCTCAGGTTGGTTTGTGCCCATAAGAGGAGGTCTCTCGCCATCGCATGCAGGTTTCCAGACCTGATGCCCCCCTGGCGATTTATGTAGGCCACCACTGACATATTGTCTGTGCGGACTAAAACATGGTGACCTCTGAGGTTCGACAGAAACGCCATCAGGGCCAATGCAACTGCTTTCATCTCCAGACAGTTGATATGTAAGCTCTGCTCCGTGCTCGACCAGAGGCCGGATGCAGGCATGCCCTCGTGCAGCGCTCCCCAACCCAGGTTGGACGCATCTGTAAGAACCACTTTCCTCCTGGAAATTGTTCCCATTGTCACCCCCTCGTTGTACCAGCTCTGAGCCCGCCAGGGAATCAGGGTTCTTAAACAACCGTGATTTACCACGATGCGCAGTTTGCCCGACTGCCATGCGTGAGTTGGCACACGGCGCTTCAGCCAATGCTGCAGCGGGCGCATGCGCAGTAATCCCAAGCGGAGTACTGGCGATGCTGCTGCCATGAGACCGAGCAGTTTCTGAAATTTTTTCAGCGGCGCGTGCTCGCGCGCTCTGAAAGTGCCTGCAAGCGCTCGCACTGAGAGCGCGCGCTCTGGTGTGAGACGCGCTGTCATAGCTCTCGAGTTCAGCACTGTGCCCAGAAAAATCACGCTCTGGCTGGGGGTTAGTTTGCTTTTTGAAACATTGATTGTGAAACCCAGGCATTTTAGATGGCCGAGAATCAAATCCCTGTGTGTTAATAGCTCGATTCTCGACTGTGCCAGCACCAGCCAGTCGTCGAGATAATTTAACACACGCACTCCCTGATGTCTCAGAGGAGAAAGCGCTGCATCCACACACTTCGTGAATGTACGGGGCGCCAACGATAGACCGAACGGCAGAACGGTGTATTGATAAGCTTGGCCCTCGAAGGCGAATCTCAAGAATGGCCTGTGGCGAGGGTTTATTTGAATGTGAAAGTAAGCATCTTTCAGATCCATTGTGACAAACCAATCCCCCGGGCGCACTTGCGCGAGGATATGTTTGATAGTTAACATTTTGAACGGCCGTCTCATGAGAGCTTTGTTCAAATGTCTCAAATCTAGAATGGGTCTGAGACCGCCGTCTTTTTTCGGAACCAGAAAATAGCGGCTGTAAAAACCCATCTGTTTTAGCGCGGGGGGGACTAGTTCTATCGCCCCTTTTGCTAATAGATTCTGTACTTCGGTGCGAAGCACGTGACTCACGCTGCTTCTCACCGAAGTCTCGAGAACCGCCTGAAATTTTGGGGGTCTGCGAGCGAATTGGAGCGAGTAACCTCGCTGTATAGTGTTTATGACCCAACTCGACACACCGGGGATAGCTTGCCAGGCTAGAACCCGTGTGGCTAGGGCTTGACACACAGATTGGGGCTGGTCGCCTAATGTAAGGGGACCTGATACCCTTATATTGTGATTTGTGCATACATTGAATATTGGACTGACTGTACAGGCATTCGCGTGTGGGGAAGTCAGTGATACAACAGGGGAGGGGCCACCTAGTGAAGGGGGACCTGATACCCTTATATTGTGATTTGTGCACACATTGAGTATTGGACTGACTGTACAAGCATTTGCGTGTAGGGAAGGCAGTATTACAACGGGGGAGGGGCCGCCTGGTGAAGGGGGACCGTGAACCCACGTGTTGTGTTTGTGAAACATACTCTTTTTGTGCTTTATTTGGGTCGCCGTGAAAACGGCGTTTGTTTGCAAGAACGCGCTTACTGTTGCGGGCCTGTTTGCAGTAATAAAATCCCCAGCCGCCTGAACTGAACAGGGGGCTGTGGGAAGTTTTGTTGACTTCTTTGAGGGTGGTCCGGCTAGTGCGGGACCCGTGCCCTCTCTCTTCCTCTTGCATGCTAGGACGACTTAGGCGGCGCTGTGTGAGGCGCGGCGCTTGGTCTGGGGCCTTGGCGTCGAGGAAGCGGGAAGCGCTTGGTTGCTCTCGGCTGGCGCTGGGCTTCAGCCGCAGGGCGGGGCTGAGAGGCCTGTTTCGCGGGCTTTGCTTGCCGAGGCGTCGACGGGGCTAGCTTGTGAGCACTCGACGCCGAGCTAGAACGTTTTGGCAGGAAGTGACGCATGGCCTGGGACGCTTTCTGTGCCTCGGTGTATCTCTCCGAGAACCCCGTCACCGCCGGGCCAAAGAGGCCGGTGCTGGATACTGGGGCGTCGAGGAACTTCGTTCTCTCCGCGTCCTTAATGTCAGTGAGGGTAAGCCAGAGGTGGCGCTCGAGCACGACCAAACTCGCCATGTTCCTCCCGATAGCCTGCGCTGTGGCCTTGGTAGCCCTCAAGGCCAGGTCCGTGGCGCTCCGCAGGTCCCGAAAAGCCTCAGGGTCCGGGCCAGCCTCGTCCATAGACCGGAGGAGTTTGGCCTGGTAAACCTGCAGCACGGCCATCGTGTGCAGGGCCGATGCAGCCTGACCGGAGGCGGAATACGCGCGTCCAGCAAGGGCTGAAGTGCTACGGCACGGCTTGTTGGGATGAACAGCTCTAGTTCGCCAGCTAGCAGCTGTGTTCGGGCAAAGATGAGCGGCCAACGCCTCTTCGAGGGGCGGCAACGACTCATAGCCTTTTCCCGCTGCTCCGTCCACGGAGGAGAGCGTCGCGTAAACTGCGGGGCCTCGTGTAGAATAAGGAGAGCGCCAGGCCTTGGTAAGCTCCTCGTGTACCTCAGGAAAAAATGGCGCTGGTTTGTGGCGAGGGGCCTGTTGGTGCCCTGGCAGAAACCAGCCGTCCAGCCGACTTCGAGGGGGTTCAGCGGGCGCGGCCCACTCGAGCTCGAGGTCCGCTACGGCCTGCGTCAGGATCCGAAGCATTTCCGCGTCGGAGTTAGTCCTGGTAGCTGAGGCGTTGGGCGTCGGCTGGGAAGCCATGACGGGGTCGAAAGAGCCCGGCCATTCTTCCTCAGACGCGGCGATAGACAGGCTGTCGTCGTGCTCGCTAGGCCCACCGAAGGAGACAAGGCCCGCCACGTGGGGGGGGCGCAGATCTCCCTCGAACAGGACCGGAGATGAACGGGCTGGAGAGAGTGAGGCACGCGGGGACGTGGCCGGCGTGCGTTCACTAACATCCATGCTCTCCGGATGCCGTTGGCTGCGGCGCTTCTTCTTCCTCGGTTGAAGTAGGGCCGGAAAAGGAAGCGCGGGAAGGGCGGCATCACCGTCACGGGAGAGGGCTAGCCGAGATCGCAGCACGGAGATAGGCATGCTCTCGCAGGCCGCACATCCGCCGGCAGACAGTGCATTCTCAGCATGGTGGAGTCCCAGGCATGGAATGCATTTAGCGTGTTGGTCCGCCTCGTGCAGCTTGCATCCGCACGTGGCGCAGGTATTGACACGAGGCATTTGAAACAACGCTCGTAACAAATAATACACACTATAATACAATTGTGGTGAAAAGGATATCGCCGGATAGCCACAGGAGAGACGGCGTCAGGAGAAACACGATGAATAGTGTCGTCTGCTGAACTGTAGCTCGCTCAGGCTGAAGGCTTGTTCGACGGCGAAGACTCAATAAATGGTCAGAGACATGAAGTTTGTCGCTGAAGGAGTAAAATCTGCTATAATGGCGAATTCGGGGACTATTATAGACTGAGGTCACGCCCCCTTGGCGGGCTCTGACGTGTATGACGCAGAGTAATCTCATTGGTCGCACGTCAGAGGCGCCCGCGCCATTGGATGTGCAGTTGCCGCAGCGCAGCCTATGAGCGAGCCAGACGCTCATGTTCTAGCTGTGCAGCTGCAAATGCGCTTTACATAAAGGCTTCAGTAAATCGAGGAAAAGGAGTTTCCCCACTGCGTATAGCTACGCAATACGAAGTGACCGTTCGAAAGGGAACTGTTATTTAAACACTTATTTAAAATTACAATAAATTGCCATTGTAAACAGTAGGATGCTTATTGGATATTTTCACTCCCTAATATAATTTTTCTCGTTTTGCTTTTTAATTTATATTAAGACATTATGAATGATAATAATTAAAGTTTATTTCATCTACACCCTAAATTAATCTGAGTGCTTTATTGTCCGCCCCAGTGCTGCCAGATCTGTGTTGTAGAGCTCTGTGTCTCGGTGCTGCGGCCCTCAGATGTTAGTCTGGAGCCTGTGAACTTAAAATAAAACTGCACATTGTAATATCTGTACGTTAAGTCTATTATTAAATAATTTGTCAGTATTACAGTTATTTTGGGGGAAATTTGAATAATTGCATTGCAAGCTGATTTAAGGTTTGCCCCTAAATTTTCTGCTTGCGCTCCTAAAAATTTCAGTCAGGGGCTACAGCGCTCATAGTGAAAAAAGTTAGTCTGGAGCCCTGCACACATAAAAACATGTTTTTTATTTATAACATATAATATAGCCTAGTTAAGTAACATAACATGACGGGAGCTATTTTGCTAAATATTCTCACGATTGCAAATGTTACATTTGATTTTAGTTCAATAAACAAGTAGTTAATATTAAATTTACGTAGGTTAAACATTAAATATTACATATACGTTTGTAATATAATGTGTATTTCCATCACAGGTTTGGTCTTAAATTTCATTCAAAGTGGCATTAAAAAGGTCTTAAAAAGTCTTAAATTTAACTTGTTTATATCTGTAGACACCCTGTTTTCAGCTCTTTACATTTTGTGAGCTAGTTACGTGAGGGAGTGCAGTGAAAGGGAGTGATTGACGGCTAATATTAACTAAAATCTAAAATCTGCATCAAAGCTAAAAAAGTAAAGATGAAGTTTAATTGGTCATGTAACATTGGATAGAAGGCTGGACTGGTCACTCTATCAGCTCACAGTGTGCAGTAATTAGCGTTAGTTGTGTAGAGAAATGAAAACAGGTCGTACCACAACAATTATGTGTACCCACACAAATGCTCCCAAATATATTTTGAGGTTGCGCAGATTAAATTTCGGGAGCATATGCGACCAATGGTTGCAATTTCGAGCCTTGTTATACTTTTATATATTATTTATTATGTCTATATATGTATTTTGAATTACGCATTATTATTTTGACAAGTTTATGATGCCAGTGCTGCAGAAATTATATACTTGTGTTATATGAATTGTGTAGTTGCACAACTTGTCATCTTTGTTCACTCTACTCCCTATTTTTTTTTCCTCTTGGCCTGTTAAGCAAACATTGTGTCTCGTGTCTGCAGTGGAGCTCCTTGGCCGAGCTCTCGACCCAGTCGCATGTTCACATCCAGTTTGAGGTATTTATAGACTCCACACGCGTCTAGTTGTTGAGCTCTTGCCTGTGGAGCCCGGCACGACCAGAGATGCATGTTTGGGGTTAGCGGCATGTGTCTGTGTGCTCTTCTGTTTATTAGAAGATGCAGTCGAGGGATTTCTGGGATTCGTGTTTGTGGCCAGGGCTTTTTCTTGATGTTTGTGTTGCGAGTGAGGTTAAAAAGGCAGCCTGAGAAATCATTTCTCACCACTAGCCTGCTAAAATTCTTTCCACAAGTCGACAAAAGACATCTTAAGATATCTTCCTATTTTTAGAGTTTCTCAGCCTTCACTCTTTCCACCTAATGTTCATTTAGCCTCTTTCAGATAGATTTATATTGTTGCTCTGTGAGTAGGGATAGATAGATTTATTGAAGGAGGGGAAACGACAGAGATGTGATGGTCATCGAGGGCTGGGTTGCTGCTGATCGTTTTTATTTTCCATCTGGAGGGCGAGAGTGTGTATTACTGGACAGGGATGTCCCATTTCCTCCACTGGGTGAACTCTCACCATTTTCTTTCCCACTTTAATTGATCACAGATTTCAGCATAAGACCACAACCAGATCTGGGACATTGTTTCCAGTTTACTCATAGTGAATTTGTAATGGATTTCCAATCTGCCAATCACACTATTGGTTCTCTTGAGTCGTTTAATTTCTGCAAATGCTATTCTGTACAGTCCCATTTCACTGTCATCCTGATGTAAAAGCTATATTATTATGCTAAATCATTATTAATGAGCCAGTGGTGAATCCCACCTCCTTATGTCCCAACCAGCCACATTATTTTGTTGATCGCTTGGTTTCTATTTCTGTATTAATCTCATCGCCCCAAACTCCTGCTTTTCAAAGCTGGAAAATACACATCAAATATATTCCAATTGGTGGTTGTTGACATTAATAAAAGTGCAGTTCACTTGACACTGTGTGTGTATGACTGATTTGGTTGATCAATAGCTGATGTGGATTATAGACTTAATATTTAATATCTATTTATTTAAATTTCACCATGAGTTAGATATGTGGTGCTACGCATCTGGATTACTAGTTTCTAATTAGTTTTTCTAAACGGAATTTAAAGAACAAATTGTGGTTGGAAATGTTGCATGTCAGTCTGCCCTTGCCAATGCCAATCATTGAAAAATGACACTTGTTTTAATCGCTAGTCCTGGAGGATAAAAACAAAATGCTTCTCAATCAAATTCAGTGTTTTCCATGGCTCTGTTGATACCGGCAAGTCTTCATGAATTATCAGTGATCCCATGACTGCCATATTGAACGAAAAATCTCAAACAATGGCGTGTGTGTGGCTGCAGGCTTGGAACAGGAGAGTTACTGTGACTCATCTCTGGCTTACATAAACACACACTCACAAGACACTGTGCCTGAAGCTCCCCACTGCTTTAGTGGGAGATGTTGCTATTATGAACGTTTTAAACTTCAGATTCAAGAATCAGAAATAGCTCATTTTGCCTTGGCATTTTGAATTATTATCATTTTTTGTTTTTTTGCATCCATTTTTATAGCAAGTGTCTAGCTTCGGTTCTGGATGTGTGTTTGTGTGTGTGTATGTATGTATGCATGTATGTATGTGTATATATATACACACACAAAATATGTATATATAAATATACATACACTACATTGTCACCACTTGAGTATTATGCAAGTGCATTAATTTTATGTAAGTTAAATGTAGCAAATGGCATCTAGATATAATATAAATTATGATTTTTTTTTGTATTTTCACTAAATTTTATACTATAGACAAAGTAGAATACAGAAAATTAAAGATGCATGATATATCGGCCAACATATTTTGCTCATTTGTGCATTTGTGTTATTTTGTGCAGATATAAGTTGTAATATTATGTTGTCTAAATATCTGATTAATCTCATATAGGATGCGTTTTGAGTTAATTAACCCGCTAACTTCAGTTTCCCGGTGTTCATTCAGCTCTTCAGCAGTGCTGTTATTTGAAACCGTAATATTAATTTTAGATGTTTCTTTTTCAAAAACAGTGATGCATTATTGATTATAACTTGCACTTTTATTTTTCTCATATCATTTTCATCAACAATTTTGTTTTAATTAAAATAATTTCATTATCCTTGAAGAGGCTATTCCAATTTATTTATCCATGGCACATGCATTTTGATTCTTTATATAATAAATTTTAAAACTTGATCAATCTAGGCTACAGTACTGTATATATTTGATTTGTTGAAGTGCTTGGGACATGGCTTTTAATGCTGAGACTTTTGTTTTTGTAATCAGGCTCTCAAAAATAATATAAAAATTTGGACTTAAACTTACAATTATCTGCTTTCAAAGTTTCAATTATAAAGAATTATCAGTATCATGCAAAATTTTCTTATTGGTGCATCCCTAGAAAACTTGCATATTGTTCACAGTATACATACTATATATACTGCACTATATGGTGTAGTGTGCTTTAGTATGGTGTTCCAAACATAACCTTTGTTTGTGTAACATGATGTGCCTCTGCTATAAGGATGTTTGAGGATCACCATTGCGTAACTCTATTTAGTTATGAACATCCCACAAGTGCGATCTTCCCCCATGTCTCCTGGAATGCTCTCCAACCCGTCGGCTTTGTTTCTTTACATGAGTTGCTGAGCAGATGCCATAGGGGCAGACGGCCAGGGGATCAGGTTCTGCTACTATTGTCCCGCCTAAGTTTCACTGCGCATGAAAATTGAAAGCACTTCAGATCGGTGTGGATCTCTGAGGGACTTTGGAGTGTTTTATTTCAGAAGAGTCTGGAATTATCACATGACAAGGACTTGAACTTTGAACCGCTGCCTGTGGGAGAGGCGTGGATGGTGTTGAACTGTGTGGAGTGGACATAACTGCGCTGTTTTGATTTTACTCAAGCGACGAGGATCCAGCCATGTTATCAAGCTGCTAAAGAGAGCATGACAGCATGTTCTTCTGCAAAGCGTCTGAAAGACAAATATTAAAACCACAGACATTGGACTGCCAGACATCTGCTCTTCTGATGGATATCTCATTATAAAGTCTGCTTTTCCTACACTTCAGGTAACAAGACTTTTCCAAAAAGAGGGATTGGCAGGGTTTTGAAGGAATGACGCAGTTCATATGGGAAAAAATGCTTGAAATGTGATCTAGCAGGACATTTATATGGGTGTGTTGAGGCCTGAACCACCTCTTCTCTTCTCTCTCTACATGTTTTATAATTCACCCACCTGGATTAAAGGTTTAAGGCTGGTCATTTAATAATTAATTTACTAAAAACAATAATGTGTGTTTGAACAAGGCCTGAAGATATGCTGAATATGTTTTTAAATGACTTGTACTGTATTCATGAGTGCAATTTGCTTTCCTCTGACGTATTTCCTGTTCCAGCAGGAAGTTGGTGAAGGGTATATATTTCAAAGGGCTTGTTCTTCCAAAAGGACTCATCTTTTCCCACTTGATTCCCATAGTCATGCAAAACCTGGCAATATTAGGAGAAATTACATGCTTGGAAAATTTGTACAATTTTAAATAGTATTTTATTGGACAAAAATGTGTACAACAAAATATTTTGTCCAATTACATATGCATGTTAAAAGTTTATTTTGTCATCTTTAAGATTGCGTCATATAAATAGCCTGGATTGATGTTTTAGAAAATCTTTGCCATTTTTTTGTCATTATGCATGTTTTTCTGTAGTTCATCAGGGTTTAGATTGGATCAGGGTTTATTGATTGTCATGTGGTTCTCTGGACTCTAGATTTCATTCAGTTAGACTAATTTTGCAAAGTCTTAGTGACAGATCATTTCATATTCTGTTTCTGCCCGTTTGTTCTCCAGAGCAGAAAGTCCACAGGTATCACTGCTGACCTTTTGAACCCACAGCCTATTTATGTCATTACAGCACAGGAATCTGGGTTTAAGTTCAGCTTCGCCAACTGGAAGTCTGATGTGGCGTGACATAGCTGGAATCATTTAGATGATATCTGATCTGTGATTAATAGTCTTAATGAGTTGTCGACTTGTTCCTTTTATTGGCAATATCACAGGATATTACCTTATTTAATGTTACAAAGGCTGTTATGGTTTGATGGGAGCCAGGGTGATTATAGTTAAAAGCTAAAACCAAAGCAAAAACAAAAAAAGGTAAATGAAACGCAGCCTGTATCTCTCATGTGGTGTGCTGATATTTTCAAGTTATAAAAGTGCTGTACTGTAAAAGATTAACAGTGCAAATTTGAATCGGTTGAGAGAGTCTGCTAGCAAATATTTGCACCTAACTTTCCTCATGCATAGTGTCAGTAGATCGGTCCCAATATCTCCATAAACCATTAACAATTTCTCTTTCTCTTCCAGTGTTGTTCCAGCACCACTGCCACTGGCTATTGATAAGGTAAGCGTTCGTGACTGTTTTCTTTCGTTATAAATGCAGGATGTCAGGTTGTTTTTCTCCAGATTAAACTTGATCATGAATGAATGATTTTCAGTTCATTATGTTCTTTATAATGGTGTCTTTTGGATATCAAACAGCATGCAGCTTTGCTGTGTTGTCCTCAAAGCAGCTTGTTATGAATGCCATTGATTTTCCATGTCCTTGCTGTTGCTAAAGCCTTGAATTGACATCAGCAAGCATTATGTGCTGCTATCCGAGGTTTCCATGTGGTGTATTTGTGAACAATCCTGGAGATGTTCCAGATGAAGTTAGATAATGCAGTTATCCTCTCATGCCATCCTCTGTGTGGGATGCCTCTGTGGAGGTTTAACAGGGAACATTTTTAGTTGTGTGGCAGATCGTTCCCGGTAGTGCACAGAGGTGTCTTTCTTTACAAGTTTTAAATATATACTCATGCTTAATCACATTAGTGTTTAAACAGAAATCTAATAGTCGTTCTCTTCTCTCTTTGTTGCATCTAGAATCAAATGCTATTACTGATAGCATGTTGATGAGATCCTAGACTCAAACTACATCCCAATTCTCATAATAACTATATTGTGTAATTTAGGGAAGTAGTACACTATACCTTTCAAAAGTTTGGGGTCAGTAAGATTTTTTAAAAATGTTTTTGATTGAATTCTCATCTGCTCACCAAGGCTGCATTTATTTAATCTAAAATAAAAATAGAGTAATTATTGTGAAATATTATTAGTTTAAAATAACTTTTTCTATTTGAATGTATTGTAAAATGTAATTTATTCCTGTGATCAAAGCTGAATTTTCAGCATCATTACTCCAGTCTTCAGTGTCACATGATCCTTCAGAAAGCACTCTAATATGATGATTTGAACAAGAAACATTTATTATTATCAATGTTAAAAATAGTTGTGCTGCTTAATATTTTTGTGTTAACTGATACATTTTTTCAGGATCCTTTGACAAATGGCACGTTCGAAATCTTTTGTGACATTCTGAATGTTTTTACTGTCACTTTTGATGTGTCCTTGCTGAATAAAAGATTTAATTTCAGTCAAACAACAAAAAATCTGATCCCAAACTTTTGAACAATTGTGTTTTTGAACAATACGCAACGCTACGCAAGAAGTTTGATGGTTCTCTTCTGAGTTCTGACTCTGCTATAGCAGTTTTTAAATGTCAGAACCTTAAAGTGAACTAATAATGAATGTTTTAAGGGAGTGTTTCAAATTCAGTCAGGAGTTGTAACTCGGGCAGATGGATTAGGAAAAACAATAAGCTAATGATATCAGTGTACTGATGGGGCTTGCAGAATGTTGACATCAGCTGCATCTGTGATGACAAAACCATGCATGTGTTCATCATTGCATCATCACTCTGACCCTCCATCTGTTGTATAGATGGACTGGCGTCCCCCCTAAACCCCATGAATGCAGACCTGTCAATGTCACATCCATTCCCAGATGCATATAGTGCTTCTATATCTGACGGCAGCATCTGATGCTGTCAATATAAAAATACTCTTTCTGACTTTCTCTCTGCTCTGGGAGTGTCTCATCATGTGGATTCAATAAATGTAGCAAATCTCGAGTCACAATTTCACTGTTTGGAACATTGTGGTTGCAATATAAGGAACAAGGCCCCTATTCAGCTAGACTGGGTTCATTCAAGGTTATTTGCTAGTTTTCACCTTTTCAGAAGTTGTAATTTGAGTTTCTTTTGGTGAGACTGAAAACTGCTTTTGACTGTACTGATTTAGATGCATCAAGGACAACATGTGAAAAGATGCTCAATAGATTAGTGTTTCATTGAAGTACGCAGACCTGAGGTTGTGAGGGGAAAAATAATCTGCACACAGTTTATCTATTTTTCCCTTCTGTCATGCAGGTGTCCGCAAATACACCCAATATGTATTCTCAGGAACTGTTTCAGCTCTCCCAGTACCTGCAGGTATGGAACAACGCTGACCTCTACAGGCCGTCTGCAGGCATTAAGTATCAAAATGATGAGAAAAGATGAGATGTTTGTCCATTTTTTGTTCTGGCCTTGAAATGTAATATATTAATACAGTAATTTCAAATATATGTATTTAATAATGTGTATTTATTATTTATTATATATAATGCATGTTGCATTTAGTTGAAAATTGTAATATTGTGAAATATTTTTCTATTTGAATATATTTTACAATATAATTTATTCCTGTGATGCAAAGCTGAATATTCAGCATCATTACTCCCATCTTCAGTGTCACATGATCCTTCAGAAAACATTCTAAATGCTGCTCAAGATACATTTCTGATCATCACTGATGTTCAAAACATTTTGTTGATTCATAGAAATGATCTTTGATTAATAGAAAGGTCAAAGGAACAGCATTTATTAGAATTTTTTGTAACAATGTAAAAGTGTGTTACTAAGTTAATTTAATGTGTCCTTGCTGAATAAAAGTGTTCATTTCTTTTTAATTACTTATTGCCCACAAACTTTTGAACAGTAGTGCGTGCATGTATGTGTGTATATGTGTATTTATTTATTTATTCATTCATTTATTAGGGGTGTAACAATATATCGTGTCACAGTATATCGCAATACAAAAATGCAACAATATCTATCGTGGATAGTGACTATGTATTGTTTAGTTAACCCAAAATATAAAAATTTTAAAATTTACAATAACGAATTTCCAAAAATTCAAGTTTTAGGAGTTTTAGTGTCAGTACTACATTAAACTACTATATATAATGTTGAATATACTGTATAATAATGCAATGGGGAATATTTATGGGTCCTGATAATGCCAAATGTCTTATGTTACCAGTAAAAAGTGGCCTACATTATTTTAAATATATGTAGTCAGTGACAGTGCATATTCGTCTAAAATAATTTCAGAATTTTCAGCTTCAGAGTCATATATATATATATATATTAGCGATCAGATAATGTTGATGTTCTGCTTGTGTCCTTCAGGAGGCCTTACACAGAGAGCAGATGCTGGAGCAGAAGTTGGCCACTCTGCAGAGGCTGCTGGCCAGCACACAGGAGGCATCAGAGAGCAGCTGGCAGGTACATCACACACCGCAATTAAAGAGGAGACAATTATTAATTATTCAATACAGATGGCTGCTTTAGGCATGTTTAGGTGCACTCAGAATATGTAACACTCATGATATGATAACAAGGTCGGTTTATTGGTCTTTACAGGCTTTAATCGATGAAGACCGGTTACTTTCTAGATTGGAGGTGATGGGGAATCAGTTGCAAGCATATTCAAAAGTAAGGGCCGTGTCTGCTTTGAGTATTTGAAATATGTGCTCACAGAAATAGATTTCCTGTTGCGTAACTGCATGCTGTCTCCTCAGAACCAAACAGAAGATGGTATCCGAAAGGAGCTTGTAGCCTTAACAGAGGACAAACACAATTACGAGACGACAGCCAAAGAGTCCCTGAGGCGGGTCCTTCAGGAGAAAATCGAGGTGGTCAGGAAACTGTCCGAGGTGGAGGTAAAAAAATATATATATTTTATTGATTATGCAAGAATGAAAGAGCCAATTTGGCCTTAATACTGGATTGGATGTTTAAAAATTTTGTTAAATAGCCAATTAATGTAAAAAACTGTAATGTTGCTTAAAAACAGTAAATAACCTATACTTATAGTACTTAGTTGGAAGAATTGTTTGTGATTTTAGGTATCACTTTATTTCGATGGTCCACTTTCCACTAACTAAAAGTTACTTTGCAACTACATGTCAACTAGCAGTCATTTGGAGTGTTAGTATCTGCTAACACTTTATTTTGATGGTCCCTCCACTAGGGGTGGGCAATATGGCAAAAAAATCATATTACGTTTTATTTTTCAGGAAAATCACGATTTGATCACGTTTCTTTTTCAAGTTGATTTTACTTTTTTGCTAGTGACTGAGCATTACAGCCACACTAATGTCCCTATTTTAAAAACAAAGCCTTACAAGGTAACAAAATGGCAGACATTTAGAACATATTTAGGACATGTTTTATAGACCATATAAAAACAGAAAAAGCAAAAATGGATAGAATAATTAAAATAAAAGTGGTGTGAGGGTCCCTAAGTCGGTAAAATTACCGTTATAGAGCTCATTTGGACCAAATAGAATGATTTGTTTTAAAGCACATGCAAATAATATAAAAACACTTTTGTGAATTGCAGTGTCCTGTGAATCTAACTCTACCTCTGTGTTAACATATGATGTGAATGTACGTCGCGTTGTACAGTATGTTGGGACGGAGGCGCCAGAACTGCAACTGATAGAATGCACTGTAACCCGATACTTTCTTCAAAAGCAGATCGTGGAGACATTTTAATCATCTACGATCAAAAATCGTGATATCACACACCCCTACAATCAACAGACATTCTGCTGACTATAAATAACTTTGCAACTACATGTCAACTTATTCTACTAACCCTAACCTTAACCTAACAGTCTACTAATACTCTAAAAAGAGTTAGTTGACATGTAGTTGCAAAGTGTCTAAAGTGGATTATCGAAATAAAGTTTCAATCAGCTGTGTGTTTTTGTATTGCAGAGGAGCTTGAGTAACACAGAAGACGAGTGCACGCACCTGAGAGAGATGAACGAACACACACAGGAAGAGCTCAGAGAACTCGCCAACAAATACAACGGAGCAGTCAATGAAATCAAGGATCTCACAGAAAAGATCAAGGCACGTCTATCACCACGCACTGGCGCACATTAAACCTATTAAATTGCTAATCGAAACCTTTGTGTTTAGGTGGCAGAGGGCAAACACGAGGAGCTCACTCAGAAAGGCCTGAATGAGAAGAAGGAGCTACAGCTGAGGATTGAAGAGATGGAGGAGAAGGAACAGTCGCTTCAGGCTCGAATCGAAGCTCTGCAGGCGGACAACGACTTCACAAATGAGAGACTAACGGCCCTGCAAGGTAAAATGCAC
The DNA here is from genome assembly GCA_026230005.1 of Gila orcuttii. NCBI lineage: Eukaryota > Metazoa > Chordata > Actinopteri > Cypriniformes > Leuciscidae > Gila > Gila orcuttii. Next base: position 37,388,267 of record JAPDVR010000022.1, on the reverse strand, counting down.
AATCATGTAGTATTTCAGTACAGGACTCTTGGGTTGAGAACGGTGCACATCTATAACACGGTAACTAAATGAATGCAACCAGTTGAGGAGGAGCATCTGTCGGTATAGAGCTCTTGTTTTTCTTTTTGGTCAAAATCTTCTCGTTGTCGTTTTCCAGTCCGGTTAGAACAGCTGCAGGAGAAAAGCATAAAGGAAAACAACAGCTTAGGTGAGTTGGAGACGCATGCGTCTGCTAGTGTGCTGCTTACCTTGCATCGCCCCGACTAATTCAGCATGGGAGCTCGGCTTTGGTTGCCTATTTGTTATTTTTTGTTCTGTCCCTTTTTCTTTGTCTGTCCGGCTTTGCTTTCATTGTGACCTTTTCTGTCTCAAAGGCCTTGATCTTTTCCACTGAGCATGTGTGTTCATGTCGACACCTGTGTGTACAGTCTTAAGAGTCTAATGGCTCGTTTCCACTGAGCGGTACGGTACGGTACAGTTCGGTACGGTACGCAATTATTTGCGTTTCCACTGTCAAAAGTTGTGAATGGTACCAAAAAGCCGAACCGTACCGTACCACTTTTTGGGTACCCTTCCGTTGGGGTACCTAGCACAGTGGTACGGTACTAAAGGGTGGAGCTAGACTCACTGCAGAACGCTGATTGGTTGACAGAGTATCGTCACTTGCGCATGCTACAAGGGGAATGACAACATAAGAAGCGCCATTTTTTAATATACAGTTGGAA